>JABUQX010134564.1:0-17500 GCA_015478945.1 Trachelipus rathkii | reverse complement strand
ATGGACAATCTTAGGGGCGTGTTAGGTGTGAGAAGAATTGATAAAATGAGGAATGAACGTATTAGAGAGTTGTGTGGTGTGAGGAAAGAGATAAATGAGAGAATAAATGAAAGAATGTTGAGATGGTTTGTTCATGTGGAAAAGATGGATGATAGTCGGTTGGTTAAGCGGATGTATGGTGGTTAGAGTGTTGAGAATGGACTGGTTGGGAGACCAAAGAAAAAATCGATTTAGTTGGTGAAGGAATGCCTGCAGGAGAGAAATGTAAGTTTGGCAGATGCATATCAGGAGTGAATGGTTGGGTTTTGTGAGGGGGTATGGTTGTGGTCCACCTGGACCAAGGGATGAATCCCACATTGACGAGATTCCATAATTTGGGCTCGTCGTGGTCCCGTGAAGCTCTAGGGTGGATTTTCTGATTGCGACGAGTTCTCACTAAAAGGTATGGCAAAGGGAGCGGTTAGGCTGGGTTTCTTTCACTTGTCATGTTCTTCACTATTCGCCTGCATGGTACGCACCTATCCCCTGTCGCTGGGGAAAGAAGGTGGATGTGATATATATATATATATATATATAGCAGCATAGTTACTTATAGTAGTAGCAGTTATATATATATATATATGAAAGATAAGTTATATATATATATAGTATATATATATATATATATATATATATAAGTTAAGATATATATTTATATATATATATATATATATATATATAGTGGTGTATATATAAGTGTATATATATATATATATAATATATTGTTCTTCTTCTTCTTATCTCTCCTTATATTTCTCCCCAAGAATGGTAAGGTGCGCGACGGCATCGGAAAAAAGAAAAGCAGTAGAAGAACATGACACAAGTCGAAAAGAAAGCCCAGCCTTACCGCCCCCTCAGTACCATTAATTGGTGACCCATCGCAGTCAGAAATCCACCCCTAAAGCTTCATGGACAGCGATGGACCCTCATCACTGTGGTAGATCGTCAAAGTAAGGGTTCATCCCTTGGGCCATATGTGGGCCACAACCATACTCCCCTCACAATCCCCCCGCCATTCACTCCTGTTATATACCTTTCTCGCCTCTACCAAGCTCACATTCCCCTCCTTCAAACATTCGTTTATTGATGATTCAATCCACTTTTTTTTCTGTCTCCCAAGCCGGTCGGTTTCTAACACACTCGCCACTATACATCCAGTTTAACCAATCGACTATCATTCATCCTTTCCATAAGACCAAACTATTCCTAACATACTTTCATTTATTCTCCTTTATTTACCCCCTTCTTCACACCACACTTTTAATATATTCATTCCTCTCTTTATCAATTTTCTCTCACACCTAGCACACCCTAAGATTGTCCACTGAACACATTGAACTTAGATCTATACTTCTTTTATTCCAGTAATCATAGTCCCACTACTATACAATAACACAGGTAACAACATACCCATGTAAAACCCCAGCACACTCAAGACTTAGTCCCTTTACAGCCCGCACTCAACGATTTAATTGCACTGTAGCCACTCCTTCCTGCCATACACAACTTTCCTACCACTCTGCATCGTCCGTTCTCTTCTCATCCAACATACCCTAAATATTCAAACTCAGACACTTGCTCCAGCTGCTCACCATCTAACATAAATACACACTGAGGACTGTCCTCACTCACAACCATAACCTTACTCTTATCTACGTTTACTTTCAAACCCCTCCTTTTACACACCCTGCCAAATCTCTACCAATCCTCTCAAACTTTGTTCAGATTCGCCACACAGAACCAAATCATCCGCAGATATAATAGGTAGGGCACCCCTCCACTCATCTCCATTCTCCAACCATTCTAACACCATTTCCTGCCATCCCCACCTCGAATTCTTCTTTCAAAACCCCATCCATATACAAATTGAATAACCAAGGAGACATAACACAACCCTGTCTCACTCCGCTATTAATCCTAAACCAATCACCATTGACACCATTTATTCTTACACACGCTTCACTATCGTCATACATACTTTTGATTCCATTCAGAAGCCTACCACCAACACCATATATCACTAACACCTGCCATAAACCTCTATCCTATAATACGCCTGTTGCAAATCCATGTAAAACCTAAATACAATTTGTATTCTTCTTTCTCCTCATTTTTCTCAATCATTTGTTTCATAATGTAAAGATTTGATCCACACATTCCTTACCACTCCTAAACGCACCAACCTTTCTTCCTCAATCAGTCCTTCAGTCACTCGAGACGCCATCCTTTCGACCAAAATACCAGCATATACCTCCTACAATACTAATAAACTTATTCCCTATACTTACAGTTCCCTTTTCTCCTTACCTTATACTATTACCGCTCTCCTCCAACCCTTGAACTATTCCCTCCGTAAACGCTTTATTACACAGCTTCCAAATCCAATCAATCACCATCTCGCCTGTTCTTGATCATTTCACCAGTAATTTCATCTATTCGCAGATTTACCATTCTTCAATCCCCACCCATTACCTCCTCCTTACTAATAACCTCATCCCCAAAATACCTGTTCCTTCTTGCACCATCAAACCCACAGCCCACTATCACCTCTTCATTACTGTTTGCTAATATTGTGCAGATTTTCGAAGTGCTCTCTTTCCACACTCCTCACATCCATTTCATCAGTTACAAAGGCACCATCCCTATTCATTATTCTAAGCAGATCTCTTATTCTTTATTTCTAATCTTTCGCGCTTCTTCCAGAAGAGCTTCCTATCTCCTTGTATGTCCTCATTCATCCTCCTTCCAAACTGTTCATTTACCTCTTGTTTTCCCCTACGTATACACCTTTTAGTATTTCTTTTTTCCTCCTTATATAATTCCAAGCATCTTACTTTTGAGTCTTCATCATTTGCTTTTAGTACATATTCAACCACGCTTCTTTTTTACCCTTAACCGCTTTCATCACCTCTTCATTCCACCATTCAATGTTAACATTCTTACTTCCTACTCTAGCACATCCACATACAATTTCCCTAGCACTACATTAAACACCAAGGTTTCCTTCCTTTCATTTGCCCCCCAGATTTGTTCAGCATCAACTTGTTCACCATTCAACTGTTTTACTAGCGAGTGCTCTTACATACTTATCCTTACTAATTGCTCATTTAACTTCTCACTCTTAATTTTACCTACTTCCTTTCGTATCACCTTCCTCCTCCATCCAAGCCCCCACTAACTTAATTCTACATAAAACAACAATGATCCGATAACCTATTCCTAACCCCCAACTTGATTAATTCAACACATACTCTAACATCTCCTTTCACTCAACACTAAATCAATCATACTCTTCACTTCGATACCATTCTACCTACACCAACTCTAGTATGCTACTTATGGATACTCTTATGTTTAAAGAAAATTACTTACACACATACCTCTCTCTCACAAAAATCAATCACCTTCCTACCATTCTCATTTTCTCCCGCCACCCCAAAACCACCTGTTATACCATCCCTTTTATATATATATATATATATATATATATATATATATATATATATATATATATATATATATATATATATATATATATATATAGTTTTTTATATTTATATATATATATATATATATTATATATATATATATATATATATATATATATTATTATTATTATTATTATATAATATAAGGGAAACTGTTTTATAGTGTATTTTATTTTTTATTCCAAGGTATTTACTAAGCATTATGATAAGATGATGAAAGATTTTATCCAAGATGATCATGAACATTCAGTCTGTGTTGTAAGTCTTGCTGTGCAACTGTTTACAATGCCAACTATTGCTCATATGCTTATTGCTGAAGAAGATGTGCTTGTTCGTTTGTTAAACACTTTTCTCTCTGAGTGCCGAAAAAATTTGAAGCATGGCAAGTATTTTTGGATTACGCAATGCATATTGTTTAGTATTCATTTAAATAAAGTATAGAGTGTTTTAATTTTATATTTTATTTTAGGAAAATTGTATTTGGAATCCAAAAGCAGAGACATCAATACGTTTAAAAGAATACAATATATATTATACGATTTTAAGTATTTATTGGGGTTTAAGCCTGAAGTTTGGACAACAGAATTACGAAAGGGATTTTTGCATGGTTTTGACAAACTTCTTAATCTCCTTTCAATGATGCAGGTAAGTACTGTGCTTATTGTAACAATTGAGAAATAGAAAATATTTTTTATTAATTAGCGTCATATTCTTCTACTAATATCTTTCCAGTGCATGCAACGCACCTTACCCACAATCTGGGGGAAAAAGGTGGGTGGTGGTGGTGATGGTGAATGGTGATGATAAAATATTTGTTATTATCATCTTCCTCCTATCCCCAGATTGGGGGTGGGGTGCATAGCATACACCGAAACAGAAAAGTAGTAGAAGAACATGAGACAAGTCGAAAAGAAAGCCTCCCCCATTTTACCGTCCCCTTTATACCCCCAGTGAGAAATCGTCACAATCAGAAAAATGCATCCTAGGGGATAAGAAATACGGTATAATTCTCCAAAGTTTCTAAGTTTGTCTTTCTTTTTTAATACAATTCATTTTTGTAGTGCGAGGATTAATTTATGTTAAACAATAAATTACAATTTGCCAAAGAAAGACATTACTTACAGGATACTTATAATAATAAAAAATAATAATAATAAAATAAATTTAATAATAATTAATTAAATACTTTAATAATAATTTGGAAAAATAATGTAAGAATTAATAAATCATCCTGTTTTTGTTAAAAATGTAAATTAATAAAAATAATAATAATAATAAAAAAATAATAATAAAAAGAAATAATTAAACCTATTTATAATAGTAATAATTAATAATAATTAATAATAATAATAATAATAAATAATAATGAATAAAATAATTAATAATTAATAATAATAAATAATAAATATAATAACAATAAATAATAACATTAATTAATTAAATTAATAAGTAATAATTAAATAAATAAAAAAAAAAGGTTCTTAATTATAAAGCAACAAATAAAAATTAATAAATTAGTTCATTGAAAGTTAACCCTTATTATCCAATTTTTTTCATATTTTCTTTCTGTTATTTTAATAATTTTTTAATACTCTTATCCTGTATGTACAAGGGTCAAAAACAAAGAGGTGTACTTACAAAAAATTCATTTTGAGAAAATGTAGGTCATGAAACTGTTATGAGTATTTTTGAAGACTTATGAAACCCTGGGTTTTTAAAAATTATTTTCGGAAAAATAAAAAAATTATGTTTACGTAAAAAAAAGAAATAATTTTAAATTTTGATGCATAAAAAAAATATTAAATGATAAAAATATGTTAATTTTTTAAAAAATTTTTTGTTATTTGGCGAAAGAAAACCCCCCCCCACCCACTTCAAATAACAACCCCTAGTTGCTAATTCACAATTTACCCCAAAAACAGTACCGCAATAAACTTACCCACAGAAACCATGAAAGTAGCCCAAAAACTTGGAAAAACCTAATTTCCTTAATATTAAAAACTAAAAACTCGCCTAAAAAATCACAAAAAAAACATAACCTAACCTAAAAAAACAAAAACCTTTAAAAAAAAAAACCCAAAAAAATTTTAAAACTTTTAGTTTTAAGTTTTAAAATAAAATTAAATCTTAAATAACCTCCTTTTCAAATAGGATTAACCTAAGAACTGTTTACCATTTTGTTAATTCAACCCTTACCACTTTTTTTTTATAAAAAATTAAAAATTTTATAATAGTAAACCCAGAATTTAAAAAATATTTATAGTTTTAATTTATTACTAAGTACATTTAAAGTCAAAATTAAATGTAATGTTAGTAAAAAAATATTTTCCCAAAAAAGGAATAATAAAAATAATATAAAAAAATAATAATGAATAATAATACATAATAATAAATAATAATAAAAATAATTTTTTTAATAATAATTTATAAATAAATAATTTAAATAAAATAAATAATGAATGAAATAGTGGTACTTACCAATAATAATATAATAGTTAACATAATAATAATATTATAAATAATAAAAGTAATTTTAGTATTAAATAATAATATTAATAAATTCATTAAAAATAAGAATAATAATAATAAATAATAAGTTATTTAATTTAATTCCAAAAAATTACCTATGGGATTTTAAATAACTATAATATTATAATGATGATATATAATAATAATAATAATAATAATAATAATTAATAAATAATAATTTAATAATATTAAAATAACAAAAAAAATTAAATCAACAAATAATAAAATAATAATAATAAATATAATAATTTAAATAAATAATTAATAATAAATAACAATAATAAAAATAATTAAATAATTAATAATAATAATTAATAATAAATTAATAATAATAATTAAATTATAATAAAAATTAATAATAAATAATTATAAAAAAAATAATATTTAAAATAATAATAAATTAAAAAATTAAAATAGATTTTATATTAAATTAATAATGAGAATATAATAAGTAAATAGTTTTGAAGTTTTAAATCCCCAATTTACAAAAAAATAACTGCGTAATAAATCAGAAAAAATAAGGAAGATATAGGCGTCCATCTATCTAAAAAAAAATAGAAAAGAAAAAAAATCAATTAAACTAATTCAAAAACAAGCACGAGAGTTGACTTGGGGACCACGATTTTGAGGAAAAAACAATTTGAAAAACCAGACTGGGAAGATAAACGTTAGCCAAATTCAAAACACAGCAAATTTATATTAAAACTTTCAGATAAAGCCTTGCTTAAGTTTTATTCCCAAAATATTGTCATTTCTTCCGATTCTTGATTCCGATTCCTGTTCTGATTCTAACAAAATTCCTATTATGATTCCACAAACATTGCCGATTCTTTCGATTCTCGACCCATCACTATTAAATATGTCATATATTTTTGTTGAAAACAACATTATTATACATTGGACTATATGACATTCTCAAGAAGTAAGGATCCAGTGATGGCGTTTGTGAGAAGTTCAAAAACTGGAATTATTGAATTCAAAGTTGCGAAGATCAGCTTTGTAAATTGTGGGTGTTACTACGTACGACTCACGTGAAAAAATTCATTAATAACGAAGAAGATAGAGTGAGCGATAATTGAAAGGATAAGAGGCTTTGGAAAGTTTTTTTGTTCTCAAAACTTTTTAAATTGCACAAATGAAAATTTCCAAACCTGATAATTTTTAAGTAATATTTTAAGGTAATGAAATTCCCTTTTTGAACCAATATAAAAATTCGAATAGTTTGTGTATTCCTTAATGGCGCATATAATTAATTTTTACCGTAGGTGTGTGTTTTTCCTATTTTTATGAATATCTTAAAACATAAAACAAAAACATAGTAAATATGTTTACTATGTGCTTTCCCTATTTTCTATCTAATTCCTATTTCTAAATATCTTATCTAATCTATTCTATCTAGTCTATTATTTTATCTATTCCTTATCTAAACTTATCTAATCTAATCTATCTATTTTCTAATTCTATCTATTCTATATCTATTTTATTTTCTATCTATCCACCATCTTATCTAAATCTATTTCTCGCTGATATTTTTATATCTTATTCTTATCTATCTATCTTATTTCTAATCTAATCTATCTTATTCGCTTAGTCTCCGATATTCATTTATCCTTAATCTATCTTACCTTTCTATCTAAATCTATCTAATCTTATTTCTATCTATCTATCTATCTATCTAAACTATTTTAATCTTATAAAATTTTCTATTCGTCTAAATAACTATAATATAATAATATTATATTTTTATAATATATATATTTCATGTTAATTTTTATTATATTTAAGCAATGAACTGATAAATAATATATAATTCTTATAAATATATATTTATATATGTATTTTAAATATATATATCTATATATAATATATATAATATTATGATTATATATATATATATAGAATTAATATATATTATATAATAAAATTTTTTTAATTTTTTTTTTAAAAAAAAAAAAAAAAAATTATAATATCATTGAATATATATAGATATATATATAAATTATTATATATATTTATATAATATATATAAACATATATATTAGAGATAATAATATATATATACATTTAGTTTCAATGTAATATATTTAATGATATTTAATAATATATATACTGTATTTATAATATATAAATAATGTAGTTATATATATATAATAATATAATATATATTTATAAAATATATAATATAATAATATAATTTATAGATAAATATATTTATTGTTTAATATATATATAAGTACTAATAAATTGCATATTATATATATATTAAATTTTTTTTAAATTAAAATTTTTTTTTTTTTTTTTTTTTTTTAATTTTTAAAATATATGATATATATATATATATATATATATAATATATATATATTATAATATATATATATTTATATGATAAAAAAATAGCATATATTCAAGGAAAATAAACTTCAAAGAAAAATTCACCTGACATGGAGGAAAACGCTTACAATCTAAATTTATAAAAAGAAAAATTGTTTTTAATCGTCGATTTTATGTCACAGAGAGTGAGGAAAACATAAAACATCTGAACAATCATCGTCATTTCTTAAGATTATGGGAAAGGGAAAAATAAGGGAAAAATATTCGTTATTTCCCTTTCTGAGCGGATATAATATTTATATGTATTACATATGTATTTATATAAAAAATACATAACTCATATATATATATATATAATAATATATAAATATAATATATATATATTATATAATTATATATAAAAATTATAAATATATTATATTATATAAATATATATATATATATATATAATATAATATATTATATATATAATAATTATATAATATAATATTATTTTATATAATAATACATATATATATTATATATATATTATATATATATGAAAAATATATATATATATATTATATATATAATTTAAAATATATAATAATATTATATATATATATATTAATATAAATATAATATATTATTAATATAATTATTATATATTAATATATTAGATATTTAATATATATATATAATATTTATAATATATATTACATACAATAATTTATATATAATAATGTATTATAAATTAATATTATATATAATAATTATAATATATATATATATATATATATTATTAATATATAATATTATAATATTTATAATATATATATATATATAATTATATAATATATATAATATATAATAATACTATATATAATATATATATATATAATAATATAATAATTAATATATATTATATATGTAAATTATTATATATATTTAAATTATATATATTTAATATAATATATTAATATATTATATATAATATATATATATATTATAAATATAAATATTAATATTTATAATATATAATATGGATATATTTTTAATTATATATTATAATATAATATTAATTAATATATTAATATTAATATATATAATATATATATATAATAATATTATTATTTTATATATAATATATATATAATATTATTATATTATATATAAGTATATATTATATATATTAAAATATTATATATATAATATATATAATATTATTTATGTATATTATTAATAATATATTATCAAGTATTATTATATTATATATATTTATAATTAATATTATACTTAATTATGTTGTATATATTATAATATATATATAACTATATTAATATTTATATATAATATTAATATATATTAATATATATATATATAATAATTAATAATATAATATATATATTAATATTATAAATATATTAAATATTATATATAATTTATATATATATATATTAATATTAATATATATATTATAATGGATATATATTATAATATTAATATATTATATATATATATATATTATTAATAATATATATTAATTATATAATATTAATTATATAATTAATAATTTAAATATATAGTATATATATTATTAATATTATTAAAATAATATTAATAATATATAATAAATTTAATATTTCCAAAAATAAAATATTAAAGATAGGAAAAAAAAACAAGCCAGGCTTCATAAACATATTAATTCCTTTTATAGAAATATAAATTAGTAGAGATAGTTATTGGAAACCTTGTTTTCATTTTTTCCTTTTTTTTTATTATTCTGTTGTGGGAATTCACTTAACGTTTCTTCTGTTAAAACTTATATACATATTATAAATATATACAATGTTCTTAACTGAATTTATTTATCCAATTTACTATTTAACTTTGTATGGAACGTGCATTTGTTATGATAATAAAACTACATATTTTACTTAGTTATATATACATGGGGCTTTACCACCCACCTCCATTTGGCTGTTATATGGCATGAACCAAAGGTTGTGTTTGGCTATTTATAATATATAAAATGTATTTTATTATTCTATATCAATTGGTTTAAATACTTATAAAATGGGTGGACCTTGTGATATAATACGTTGTGGGAGACTGTTTCCTTTATCCAAATCAATTATGTTTGGAAATTATTCTTCGGCATTTAAAGTTATAGTATTTTGATAGTTGTTAAATAAAAACTCTCATTTGCAATTTGAGGTAAAAATATGCTCACTTGGGTTTAATGTGACTTGAATTATTAATTCAGTTATTTAGAAAACAAATTATAATATCATTTCATTTACTGTAGTATTTACTTCTACTTTTATCTTTTACAAGCCCCGGCTAGCTTATGGACCATAAAGTAAATTACATTTTCCATCCATTAATTGTGAGAGCAAAAATTATCTATGATTGTTTCTTATTAGAAAACCAGGCGGCCCCAAATCCATAGCATAAATTTTTTGTTTTTCCCACCCGTCTTCAAGTAGGCCAAACAACATATATACTAGTAGTTACCAAATAAAAGATTACTTTCCAGTGCAAATCATATATGCCTTGTTGGAATTGTTGATAATTTTGATTATTCCTACATAAACCAACCCCTAGTGCTATATATATTTTATTTAAATTTATTTAATTTACTTAAGTAATATTTGTAGAGCTTTTGCTGAAGGTTATTTGTGGAAATAATGTATATATATAACCTATTAATGAGCCTGTTTGGGGCGTAGTTGCCAATTTTCTAGGCTATAGATGAGACGTGAGTAGTAAAGGGTACTTGAGAGATTTCATTAGCTAATTGGGAATGGGCAGCTAATTATAATATTCCCCTGGATTCATTAACTTAATACTACCCATATTATTAAATTACTAAATATTATAATTTTATTGTAGTCTAATGCTATAAATTATTGACCTAAATACGAATATTCTTTCCGGTGATTCTATTTCATAGAGTTGCTGGTTTTAACAGGTTTCTCTAAGAGAATCAAATAAACTTATTACTCTCACTCAGTAACTTATATTATATATATTATGGTTACCTTAAAGGTTTTTTAGTTATGGGGTTCCTGATATTTTGTCATCAATTGCGTTAATAAAGGAAGTTTCTCAAAGCTGCATATTTAGGGGAATAGCAAAAAATTATAAAACCCACTGTAATAATAAACTTTATCCATAATATATATTATTTCAATTTTCAATTTCTTCCAAAAAACTATCTAAAGGGAAATACATCTTACCCAGTGTTATAAAACTGGTTTTCATAATTCAGGCAAATCGAGTAGTGAAGGTAATGCTTATTAAGGGGTAAAATATCTCAGTGACTATTAGAATTCTCATTTATAAATAAAAAAAGGTATTATTTTCATTCCAAGTAATGAAAACATTCGGGACCTTTTATATTTCATCTATTATATATTATGGATATTATAAGGGGTGCCAAACCCTTAAATTATTTAATTATATTAATATATTATAGATATATTATTTATATATTATTAATATTATTTTAATTAGTATATATATATATATATTATATAATATATATAATATAGATATTATATTATATATTAATTATATATATAATATATATAATTATTAAGTATTATTAATTATATATTAATATATTATAGTTATTATAATAATTTTTCCTTTTTATTCTTTCCATCCCTTCCCCCAAAGGATTTGTGTTCAGGTTGTGCCCGGGCAAATTTAACCAAACCTACCTAGGAAAATACAGGTAGAAATAAAATGGATTAGTTTAGGAGAAGGAAACCATGACGGGCAAATCTCAATAAGTAATGACCTTTATAATCACCATTATCCCTTTATTATTTAAAATCATCTAAGTAGAAAATCTCCACGGGCCCCCAATTCAGGAAAAAAGTTCTATCACACTCATGAGTGAGTTTATCCACTAAATAGACAAGGCGGGGGTAACGGACCTCACATCCGCATGGGTATATATTTTCTTACGTCCCCATAATAATGTAGGTATTTCATCACCTTTTTTCTTAAGCCTATATAACAATAATAAAATAAAACCCATTACCCCTCACTATCACAATAAACCCCCACGGGCTAATTTCAAGTCTAGTTTATTAAGTTAGCCCGCCCTTTCATTCCTTTTCAGCTTATTCTGGAAAATAAACCTCACGTTATCCTTTCCTACTTCATAAAATAAACATTCCCTTTAAACTGTGAGACTTCAAAATCCTATACCTATTTTCTTAACCAACTAATTCTCATATTTTGTTTTATTACAAAAAAACCATATCTTTAATTTACCATATGGTCATAGTTATAATTTATTATACGTTTTATTTAAAATAATTATATAGTAATAATAATAATAATAAATTATTTATAATTATTTTTTTCAATCAATGCAAAATGGGGTTTACATTAGCAAACTATTAAAAAGTGAAAAAATAAATATTAAATATTTTTATCCGTATTATACGTTAGTATAAAAAGTTATCAAAATTCATGGTCGTAATTATTATATATATCTTCTTTTCATTTTTAAAATTATAAAAATTTTTCCACCGATAAGGAAAAATTAAATTTTGTAATAAAGAAATTTCACCTGGTAGAAAAAAGTGGAAAAAAATTTATAAATAAAATATTTCTCTCCAACATAATTCAATAAAAATCTTATTGCGATACGTTATTTTTATATTTCTTCTTATATCTGAGTATTATGATTATAATTATTAATAAATATAAATATAAAGAACAATATATATATTTATATTTATTATAATAAATTAAATGATAAAAATTAATAATTAAGTTTATATATCAGAAAATATAAATATAATTTCGTTTCTAGATAAAAATTATCTTAATAAATTATTAAATTATGATAAATACTACGTTCTTATCAGAACAATATTGTTATTAATATATCTATTTCTTATAATATGTGGATATGATTGTGAGTATTAAAAATTTACAATGCTATTAAACAAAAATTCTACTATATATATATTCCGTGAATAAAATATACTGTTATGAAAAAAATAAATATACAAATGGGGACTAAAATTGGAATAAAAAAAATTTACGTTTCTAAATAATTACAATTACTTCTTCTCAGTATTTTTTGAAATAAAATATAGAGGAATACTTTAAATGGAATGGGTTTTTTAAAAATATTTATTAAAGTACGTTATATAATGATATATTAAATTATACTTCACCTAAAAAAAGTATAAAATTTTTAATGTATTATTTATTATTCATTATCTAAAAACTTCATAAGTTTATATATTCTCCATTTATAAGATAATTTAATTAATTATGATTTTAATTATTTTTAAACTACACGTTTTAATATTTATATAACAATAAACCTAGTATTGAGTTAATGATTTTTCAAAATCATTAAAGTCTGTAATAAGCAACTAACCAAATAAATAAAACTCTAACACATAAAAACCTTGAAAATATGTGATGAGTACAAATAGCCCATATTTCCTTATTCCATAAATAAATATAAATAAAACCTTAATAATAAACCTAAAAATTAAAAATATATAAACTTGGTGGCATATGAGGTAATTTTAATGAAAATTATTCCTATAAAAAATAAACTAACCTAAAAAACTAAACTAGAAAAAACTTAATATCTCAGTTTTAAAAATTATATAAATAAAACAGATAAAAATCATCGCAATTTAATTTATATTCCCCTTATTTCATGCATCACTTATAGGCATTGAATTCATTCACTTTTCATTGGCTCACCTTAACTAACGTACATTTTTTTTCCTTAACCGGAATATATTAGGGCATTAAAAAATAATTAAAAAATATATTTATAAAAAATATAATTATAAAATATTTATATTATTATTTAATATACTTTATGTTTTTGGGCCCCTCTATTTTTAAATTAAAATAAATTTTTTTATAGTATTATTATAAGGGTTATTAAAAGTTTAATTTCGTTGATTTTCTATCAAAATTTAATTTGCTGTTTTTTCTACTCAATAAAAATTACTTTCTGGTATATTAAAAAAGAAAATAAAAATAAATTATCCCCCCTCTTATATAATTAAATCTAAATATTAAATAATAAATATATAAACACATTTAATAAATAAATTAATATTAATAAGTATTAAATTTATAATTAATTAATAATTTAAATTTTAAAAGATATAAATTAATACATATTAAATAAATATATAATTAATTATTTAATTAATAATTAATTAATTAAATAATATAAATAAATAATAAAACTAGGTTGGGGAAAAAATAAATATTAAATTAAATATAATTTGGACAAGATTTTAATATAAATATATAAATAATATATAATTTAGGTAAATTTAATAATATAATATAATCTAATTAAATAAATATACCTGTTAAATTTAATTATAATTAATATAATAATAATTAAATGAAATTAATAATAATATAATTAAATAATATTAAATTAATATTAATAATAATAATTTTATAAATAATTCTTAATAGTTATTAGATCATAATTTTATAACAACGATAATTAAAATATTAATTACAACATAGTTTAAAATTTATAATAATTCCTATAACAAAAATATATAAATAATTAATACGGCTATTAAAATATAATAATAATATAAATAAATAATTAATAATAATAATAATAATAAAATTTATAATAATTTTAAAATAAATATAATTAATAAAATTCATATTTTTATGGGAAAATAATTTATAATTAAAATTAATTATAATAATACATAATATAATTAAATTATTCTTATAAATAAAAAATAAATAATAATCTAAGTATATGTAAATATATATTATAAAAATAATATAAATAAAAAAAAAAAAAAAAAATAAAAATAATAAGATTAGGATCTCTATGAAATATTTTGTTTATAAAATAATTTAATGATAGCCGACAAATACTATCATTCAAATTCACAATATCTTCAAAAAACTTCATAATGGTTAAATAAAAATAAGGAAAAGACTTAAATAAAATTTAAACTTACTTTGTAATTCCTTTAAGGCAAATGTTATCCAAATTTTAAATATGCGGAAATATAATGGATTAAAAATAAAAATAAATAAAATTAATATAAAAAATAAGAAATAAAATAAAATTAATAAATACACTACAAAATAACTTACAATAAATATAGACTATCAGACTAGAAATAAATGGAATACATTTATAATATGAATACACTTATTAATTGAGTTTAAATAAATTCTATTACAGATCGGAAAAATATTAAAAAAAATAAATTAAAATAAACATTAATTTAAATTTTAGATTTTAATAATATTAATTATAAAAATTAATAACTATAATTTGTATTTTAATATCTTACATATATAAGAGAAGCCAATTATATAAGATTAGATAGAAAATCTCTATTTAATATGTGAATTTTATCTTTATTACTTTATTATTATGTGTAGCCGTAAAAATATTGATATTTCGCTTAATTATACCTTATCAATTATACTCTAAGAACTAATACCCTCAAGTGGACCTATATCATTTACCGCTACCAGATCCTAGGTAGGAGTACAAGGTGGTCATAACTCGGCTTTCAGCTGAGGAACTACTGTGTTAGGAACCTATATTACCTCCACCCTCTACTGGGTGACTAAGAAGGATCCTTCTGTGAACCACACCTGCCTTTGAACTATTCCCTTTGGAACCTACTACTGAATATATTAATAATATTTTGATGGGTGTTATCCTATTCACTTCCGCTCCTCCTTTTTCCTACGTGTTAAAAGGAAATATGGGAAAAACAATCAACCCCCACATAGATGTTCCACACAGTCGAGGACTCGAAGCACCACTCTACATTGCCGTTTTTTAAGTAATCCTTATATTAAAAAATT
Source organism: Trachelipus rathkii (assembly GCA_015478945.1). NCBI lineage: Eukaryota > Metazoa > Arthropoda > Malacostraca > Isopoda > Trachelipodidae > Trachelipus > Trachelipus rathkii. The sequence goes on along the minus strand of JABUQX010134564.1, from coordinate 1,259 downwards.
ATTAAATTCCAAAAAATATTAAATTTTTTATATGATTTATATTATTATTGTTCCCCTTCTATAAAAAATTAATAATATATTTTTTATTAACTAATTATATAACTAATTTATTTATCTATTTATTTTTATTTTTTACATTTTTATTTACTTTCTAACATACAATTTTATAACAGGATATTCCATAAAATTAAGATATATAATTACACTTATATCGTCATTAAGCTAATGATAATGAATTTTAGAAAGAATATCGAATTTATTTATTCATTTTTTTATATATTTAATATATTTAATATTTTATTTATATTAATAATATATATATTTACAAGTTAATACTAACTGCATAAATAATATATGACTAGATGAATAAAATTAATATCCTTTAACCAATATGAATAATTATATTCAACTTATTATCACTGTAACATTAATTAGAATTAGGGTATAGAAGATTAGGATTCATGATGATAAATGTTTGATATAGTCTCCCATCATCATTAAAGAAAAGAAAATTGTGAAGTAGAGTGATTAAATAATAAGAATGAATATAATATAATAATATAAAAAACTTTATTAAACTTTTTTTTTTACATTATTATAACACTAATAAATAATTTAATAAAAATAATAAATTTAATTATATAAATATAATTTATAATAATAATAATTTTAATAATTAATAAGTTTAAATAAATAATTAAATAATTAAATATAAAATTAATAATTTATTAATAAATAAATAATATAATTAAATAATTAAATTATAAAATAAAATTAAAAATTAAAATAAAATAAAATTAAATGATTTATTTTTTATAAAATTTAATAAAATAAATAATAATAAAATTAATATATATAAATATTAATAATTAATAATTAAATAAATAAATATATAAATAATTAATAATTAATAAATATATAATAATTAAATTATATATAATAAGTATAATAATTAATAATATAAATTTATATATTAATAATTAAAAATTAAATAATAATAAATTATAATAAATTAATTAATAATAAGAATATTAATTAATTTTGTTTTGATAATTAAGAGTCAAATAATAATTAATAATTTATAAATTAATATATTTTTCAATTAATTATATATAAATAATTAAACTTCTTTAATAACCAATTGCCCACTGGCACACTTCCAATTTTTGGTTCTGGGTAAGCGCACATAAATCACAACACATGCTTTTCTTATGAGGAAAGACCGGAGGCACCATCCTCATCCCGGATGTGGGTCAGGA
>JABUQX010134563.1:0-12630 GCA_015478945.1 Trachelipus rathkii | reverse complement strand
ACTAATTAGATAGAGAAAATATTAAAAAATTAAATTCATAATAATATAGAAGATTACTGTGCTATAATTCTAATACCTGAATTTTCTTTGGTGTCTCTCATGTCAAATAATAAAATAATGAATTTTATAAGAAACAATATTTAATAAAAATAAATAGAAATAATAAAGAAAATTAATAAATACGCATAATATAATAATAATAATAATAATAATAATAATAATACTAATAATAATAATAATAATAATAATAATAATAATACTAATAATAATAATACATAATAATAATAATAATAATAAAATAAAATATTGAAAGAAAGAAATTACAGTTAAACCATCGAATTAAAAATTAAATTAAAGGAAAACGAAAATGCACTAATAATCAAAAATATCGAATGAATGCTTTTTGTGTTATTGTTATATATATATATATATATATATATATATATATATATATATATATATATATTATATAGCTATTATTATTATTATATATATAAGTATTATTATATTATATATTGTAACACAGAGAGAGTCCAGAGAGAGTATATAGGTATATATATATATATATATATATATATATATATATATATATGTATATATATATATATATCCTGAGTAGCAAAAAGTTTACTAGAGCTGCCGCTTCTCACAGATATATATATATATATTACATAATATATTATTATTATTATATATTATATACATATACATATTATTATATTACTACCTTGATATATATATTTATTATTGTTATATTATTATTACATATATACATATTACATATATTATTAGATATATATACATATATATATATATATACATGTATATTAAAAATACATACATATATATATAGTTATATATATAGATATATATTATATCTATTATTATTATATATGTTATTACATATACATATATATATATATATATAGTATATATATGTATATATATATATATATATATATTTGAAATAAAAATAGACGAATGTAAATATGTGTATATGAATTGTATATTTTTAATTGAATTTGCTGTGTTATAAAATATCTTGATTTTTTCATACCTTTCAAGTATATTTGGTTTTCTGCAAAGAATCTAAAGAAAGTATATATATATATATATATATATATATATATATATATATATATATATATATATATATATATATATATATATATATATATTTATATATATATGTATATATATATTTACTGTCACATATATATATTTTATATTGCAGAAATGTTTGTATCAAGTATGCTGTAAAATTCACCCAGTACTGGAAAGATAACGGTACGTTACTTTTTATAGTTTAGAAGTATTTTGCTTTCTTTAGTGATGTATGAGTATTAAACTGGTGTACTGTGGTGTAAAAAAAACCTTCCCGCACCTGTAGTAAAATATGGAAATCGTCTTACAAGCAAGAACATCTTTGTAATCGGTTCTTGAGTTCTTACTACAAATACCCATGGCACATACCCATAGTATTAAGGTGATAACCTCGAAATTTAAGTAAATGGAAACTACATTTATAACAAAGCTACGCGAATATGATGTTATATCCTATATCCCAATTTAAAGTCACAAAGATCATTATTAAAATATCAGATGTTTTTAAATTTTTTCATTGCATCTGATCCTCATAAAAGTATTTTCACAATATTCTGATAAAAATACTCCAAAAGTTCTTAAATACTGGAATGTATGGAAATAGTACAATTGTTGTTGTTGTTGTTGTTGTTGTTGTTTAAAAGTTTACTCGTAAAATTACTTTATAATACAATTAATTTTCACATTTCTGAATTATTTTTATATTTTAGAGTAACAAGGCCTTGTGAATTAATATGTTTACCATTAAGATATAAATACATTACGTCAGCAACCTACAAAGGTTTTTAGTAGAAATAAATATCCTTTATCATCATGCATGGGCGAAACTAGGGAAAGACAGGGGCAGGGGTCTGACTCCCCCAGAAATTTGTTTATTTAATCATAAGCTCACTGATATTCTCAGATTAAGGAACTATGTCCCCCTCCCCCCCAGGAAAATTTCCAAGTTAATCCAATGCCTTTAAGGTTTCTCAGATTTTACTAATTATATTATGCTCAAATTTCAAGGGTTTATGAGTTAAAAGTAAAAAAAAAAAAATATATTGTTTATTTATTTATTATTTCAAAGGTGAAGTATGGATATTGTTTTATGCCAGAGATTGATGCTCATAAACCTAATTATTTTTATTGGTGTATCTAATAAACAGGGAATTGTTAAAATTATTTCTTATGTCTGTATAAGATTTCTGTCTCATTTGTATATTCTAATTCCTGTTTTTAAACATTTTCCTAATAAGTAACTATTAAGAATATGCAAACTTTTTCAAATATGTTAAAGATTCGCATTTTATTATCCAATCAAGATTTTTTTTGTCCACCTGATATATATATATATATATAATATAATATTTATTATATATATATATATATATATATATATATATATATATATATATATATATATATATATATATATATATATATATATATATATATAAATATTATTATAATTATATATAAGATATAAAATATATAATATATATATAATATAATATATATATATATATATATATAATATATATATAATTATAATATATAAATATATATATATATATATATTAGTGATGCACCGATACCATGGTATCGGTTATCGGGTTCGGTGGTATTCCGATTCGATTTTTTGAGGGTATCGGTATCGTATCGGTATCGGGAATTTTGAGAGGAGTAGTATCGGTATCGGTATCGGTAAAATTTTGCCGATACCCTTAACCGATACCACACATTTTGCGTCTTTAAATTTGATAAATATATATATATATATATATATATATATATATATAATACTATCATACTATATAGATATATTATATAATATATATATATATATATATATATATATAATATATATAATATATAATATATAATATATATAATATATATAATATATATTATAATATATATATATATATATATATATAATAATATATAGTATATTATATATATAATATATATATAAATATAAATATATATATATAATATATATATATTATGGGCGTAAGGGCGGATTTCATTTATGGCGGGAAAGTTGAGATATATTATAATTATATATATATATATATATATATAGATTATATATATAATATTATAATATAATATAATATATATATATAATATATATATATATATAATATATTATATATATATAGTAGATATTATATATATATATATATTTAGCAGCTTTATCAGCCTCATGCTATCGAATACTGTGTGTTCCAGCGGAAAATACTGATCTGAAGATTCATAGTTGAACAAAAAAAGCACACAAGCTAGTGACCTTCAAGCCAATATTGAAACGAAAACATTTTAAAAACTATATAAAAAATGATATGTTTATATTACGTTAGTAATTGTAATTTACTCCTCAGATATATCGAATGTGTTTCTTTTTTTTAAGTTTTTCTACTAATAAACCCTTAAAAACGTCGTCTGGCAAACATCTAAGGTTCAGTTTTTTATTTCGCCAAGATTTAGGGGGGGCAAGTGCCCCCCCTGCACCCCCCTGCCTACGCCCATATATATATATATATATATATATATATATATATATATATATATATTTATAATATAATATATATTATTTTCTGTATATATATATTATATATATATATATATATATATATCACGTACTATGTCCCGCATTGCTGCAGAGTGGTGTTGGTAGTTGAAAGGTTTTGAGCTTATCAACACTATTCACGAAAAGCAAGCTTTGATAGAAGGGGGTTTTCAGCCCCTTGCTATCAGTCAAAGAATTTAAAAATTTTTTACCACACGTAAGGAATTTCCGTAATTCTATAAAGTTGCTATTTCCTGTGATTGCTGAATTTACCACGTTCTTACGAAAATGTGCAAACAAAAAAATGACGCCGTGGTAGGGCCTACCACGCCGTCATTTTTTTGAAGTGATGAATATTTCATTCAATAAAATCAGCTTTAAATCTAATTTCTTCCAAATCGATAAACTCCATCACAATAGTTGATCAATTTTTTGCAATATAAACCATTTTTTATTTATTTCTGTTTATCCGAAATCAACGGGCTCCATCACAGCATCTAATTCCAATTGCTTGAAAAACAAAAGTAAACCTCATAAGAAATCGTGTTCGTTTTTGCACGAAATTCAGGCAATTAGTTCAGGCAATTTTAATTTAATGGATGTTAAGTGTAATTTAATTTAATGGATGTTAAGTGTAGGTTAAAGTGTTTTTATATATAAAGATTCCAAAATTTTAAGTTCTTCATCTGTAGAAGCATTTTGAAAAAAGGGGATTTGAAGAGGTATAGGCGTATTGGGTCATAGTGATCTCTGACAGCTAAATTCTCTGGTTGAGAGATGGAGAGATTAGTTCGAAAGGAAATGTCCATATGTTTGAAGGCTCGCATCTTTAGTTATTGGAAAGTTTGACCTACATAGTCGACGTTACAGTCGACACATTTATATTTGTAAACGATTTGTGACCTCAAGTTCATGGAGATGCTTTCTTTAATCTTAAAGAAACTGCCAATTGAGTTGTTGTTAATAAAAGATATAAGAAACTTGCATTGTGGAAAGTTTTTGTTTAAAATGTTTTAATCTGAAAGGGAAGAACATTGGAAAGGGGTCCAATGCAGGGAAACCGAGCATAAACAGGAAGTTTAGGAACATCATATGCTATAGTTTTAGGGCGATAAGTGTTATCGAGAAACGAGTAAACAAGTTTATCAAAAATGTTAGAGGGATAAAGGACTAAAGCTAGAAAATTTACGGAGAAAGGTGATTTCTTATTCATGGGGAAAAATTTCCAATCAGAACAAATAACAAAGGCTTGTGTATGCGGGACCTTAGATCCGCAATTTTATGATTAAAGAGTTAGGGAAATAAAGAAATTAAGTCCCAAGTAATGTATTAGTGGGATTGCGATAAATAAATTGCAAGCCCACAAATAATTTACTTGGGGACTAATTTCTTTAGTTATATCTCCTTTAATCGAATTGTAATAATACGAAAGCGTTTACTATAGAAGAATTTTAGTATTCCTTTGCTTTAATTGAGACCGTTTTCGTTTTTGTCATTTGTGCTTACGCTCGATAAGAAATGCTCACCCAGTTTTAGCACTAATTTCCTGTTTAAACGACCGCGATTTCGTGCTAGGCTTACTTTTGTTTTTAAACAATTGGAATCAGCTATTGTGATGGAGTACGTGGTTTTGGAATAAGCAGAAATAAAAAAAATAACAAATGGCTTATATTACAGATAATTGATCAACTATTTGTGATGGAGTTTATCCATTTGGAAGAAATTAGATTTAAAGCTGATTATATTGAATGGAAATTCATCAATTCAGACGGGGCCTACCACGCCGCCATCTTGTTTGTTTACATTTTTCGTAAGAAGGTGCTTAAATTTCGGCTTGACGGGAAATAGCAACCTTAAAGAATTGAGGAAATTCCTTACGTCTGGAAAGAGAACAATAAAATAATAACATAATAATTTTCGGTAAGTTTGACAAAAATGAACGGCAAAACTCGAGCCATTTCTTACGTTTTCCGTAGGCCCAGATATAAAAAAAGAAAAAACACCGGGGGGGAATTTATATTATTTTATAATTAATTAAAATAACTATATATAATAATAATAAAATAAATTTTTTAAGTATTATATAATATATATATATATATTAATATATATATATATTATATATAATATATATATATATATATATATATATATTTATTTATTTAAATAATATTAAATATATAATTATATATATATATATATTAGCCATTAGAGATAAAAGTATCGGTATCGGTATCGGGTATCGGCAAAAATTTTGGTATCGGTATCGGTATCGGCAGTGAAAAAATTGCGAGTACTTGTATCGGTATCGGTATCGGCCTCAAATTTTGGTATCGGTGCAACACTAATATATATATCAATTTTCTATATTATTTGATATATATTATATATATATAAAAAAAAATATATATATATATATATATATAATATATATATTATATATATATATATATATATATATATAATATAATATATAATATTAATATAATATATATATTATATTATATATATATAATATATATAGTATTAATTATCACTGAACCACATATCCCTTTAATGAGGGGGCGGGTAAGTAGTTAATATAATCAGAAATTGCATGCAAGTTATCTACACCACAAACCGCCAAAGGTCTAAGTGGACCTCTTTTATCTGACCGCAAACCGCAAAACTGATAAGAAGGCGAAGAATAGAGAGACTTCAAAGGGGTGCCGCCGACCGAGAAAAGGTCGCATGTTTCTATATTCTATATTCTATATATTCTATATTCTATATTCTATATATTCTATATTCTAGCTTCTAGCACGTGCCGACCTATATTGTAGAATACACCGTCTTAAGTGTCCTATTCCTAGGTTATTGGTACGGGAGCGAATTTGGTGTGTATTAGAAGGTGCTAGAATGCTTCCTTCTACGAGTTTATTACCCACCCCCCTCTTTCTAGCTTTTCTGCATGACATGTCCCTACATCATAGGAATACACCGGTTCTTAGTGTCTACCCCTAGGTTATTGGGTACGGAGAGTCGATTGGTGTATATTAGAATGTGCTAGGTTGGTTCCTTCTACGAGTTATTACCCTACCCCCCTTTTCTAGCCTTTTCTAGCATGACATATCCTACGTCATCGAATACACCCGGTATTAGTGCCTACTCCTAGGTTATAAGGTACGGGGAGTCGATTGGTGTACATTAGAAGGTGCTAGGTTGGTTCCTTCTATGAGTTAGTATCCCCCACCCCCCTTTCTAACCCTTCTAGTGCGATATATCGTATATGCCTGAATATTTCCGATATTTGTATCGATTAGTACATATTCGACACTGTTGAATCGATTCCTGTGGTTTACAACGGAATCGATTCACTCCTAACAAGAGTTAGTATTAGACATTACCCTACCCCCCTTTTCTAACATTTTTGTTTCTTGAGCTATGAAGCCGAGTTTTAGATGGTTTAGTATGTTTTGAGGTATGCCGAGTCGATTGCAGCCATTGCCGAGCGTGGCGTTTCAGCCGTTGCGTTTTTAGAACGCACCAACATGCGTTTTTCGTAGATGGCGTACCCTTCGTCAAAAACCTATCATGACGGGTGTCAAACAGGGGTAGAATGTCTCAAAAATAAGATTCCCGTAGTTACTTTCCCGAACGCCAGAGTCCCCAGGGCCCCAGGCGGGGGTCATTTATGGGGCAAGAAATGAGACAAAATGACATATCTTAGCAAAAGAGGTGTTAGAGTCATCGTATCTTCTTCAAACTTGGCATATCTTCCTTATATGTTTGCGCAACATTGTTGTAGCCAATGTTTCAAAGGCGTACGTCAAAGGGGTGGGGTCCCCGCCCCTTAAAATTTAAAAAAATGGACTTAGAAAGCTGAAAATTGGTGAGTGTATAGAAGAGAATAAATGAAATAGAATGGCTATGTTAAACTAATTGGCGAACCATATGGAGCCGGAGCCGGAGCTGGTGGTTGCGGTGCCCGAATGGAATTCAGGTTCCTACCACATATTAGAACAAATGAGGTGTCTACATATATGTTTTCAATGGTGTAGAATTCATTTTTGAGGGTTTCAGTTGGCATAACTGATTCTTCTAGCTTCTAGCACGACATGTCCTACATCTTAGAACACACCTCATATTAATGCCTACCCTATGTTATAAGGTACGTAGAGTCGATTGGTGTATATTAGAAGGTGGGATGCTTCTTTCTACCAGTTAGTACCCAACCCATTTCTAGCACTTCTAGCAATGACATGTCCTATGTCATAGAATACACCTAATATTAGTGTCTACCCCTATGTTTTGAGGTATGAGGATTCGATGGTGTGTATTAGAAGTTGTTAGGATGGTTCCTTCCTTCTACGATGACCCCCTTTAGGGGCTTAGCCCCTTTTTGATGTTTTGGGCCTGATATTTCGTCTGGCCTTGATACCGTACAAGGCCTGAAATCTGGACCGTCATAAAAGTCGTGAGGGATTAAGTGAGGATTTAAGTCGAGCACATGTAGATATCTGACGCAGTACCTGTTAGGGAACTGTCCTAACATGAGGTCATGTAGGTATCTGCCCCTAACTTAAATCCCTGTATGTTACTGTCCTAACCTCACACCTACTTATACACACACACACACACACACACACACACACACACACACAACACATGCACACCCGCTAGGCTACTTATACACACACGCACACCCGATATGCTACTGTATCACACATACACCCACCCAATAGACAACTTAACCCACATTACACAACACCCATAGACACTACCACCCCCCAAGACACTTACACTCACCTGACGGACAGCTTACACTCACCCACAGACCACTCACCACCTCACTCACACACACACACACACACACACACACACACACAATATTTTGATGCCTCACTTTGATGTCTCAATTTTGATGCCTCAGCTTTGATGCCTCAACTTTGATGCCTCAGCTTTGATGACTCATCTTTGATGCCTCAGCTTTGATGACTCATCTTTGTTACTGGAAAAAAAGGAGGAAGAGGAGTAAGAAGAAGAAGAAGAAGAAGAAGAAGAAGAAGAAGAAGAAGAAGAAAGAAGAAAGAAGAAGAAGAAGTCTCATATGACGGAGCATATGAGCCGGAAGCCGGACCGAGCCGGAGTTTGTGATGGCGGAGTCAGACTGGAATTCTGGCTCCATTTACATATTGAGTCAATTAGACGTGTTTTACTATATATATATAATATTATATATATAATATAATAGATATATATATATATATATATATATATATATATATATATACTATCGATATTATATATATTATATATATATGTTTCAAAGAACATAGATTCCGAATTTTTGGGTTTCGTAACCCCCAAAATGAGTTCGAGGACCCCTTTGAGTGGATCCTCAGCTGGAAAAAAAAGAAAATTACAGAGTACAGGGCAGAGAAAAGATGAAGGAAGGAAATAGAAGTTTCGTAAGATAGAACAAATGAATCATTGGAGTTATCGGTATCGGCACCGGTGCAGGGTCGGTGCGGTGCCGAATTAGTAAATATGTGCTTGTCACCATAATATTAGTGTGTTTATATACGTTTTTAGTGATGTAGAATATGAATAACATAGTTTCATTACACTCAAAGATGTCTAGGGACCCCAATTGAGATGGGAGCCGAACCCCAAAATGTGGTTTTTACCCTTTTAAATGAAATTTTAAAAGGATATAAGTTAATAATACATAGACTTACGCTCTATCAACAGCCCCATGTTGCATAAATATATGTACCAGCAGCCCTATGTTGTACAAATATATATAAAACTTAACACAGAGAACTTAAGTGGTTCTCTCTTAGCCATACACAATGGTATACATATGTTGTACAACTGAGATATTCAAGTCAAAACGTTCACTCGACTTGTTTAATGTATGATATATCAAGTCCTTATATAAAGGTATGTGTATGTGTATGCATGTGTATATGTGTATGTGTGTATGTGTATGTTTAGTTAGAGGTCGTATACACATAGTCTTACATTTTTATTTCAAACTGAGGTATTTTATTTATAGAAAAGCTGTTTCATTACCAAAGTTAAAGTTAAAGTTAGAGTTAAAGTTAAAGTTGGAGATAAAGTTAAAGTTAAAGTTAAAGTAAATTTTCATGTCGAGGAAAGATTTAATTTTCATGTATTAAAACAAAGTTTTTTTGAAAAACATTGTTCTGATGAAAACATTTTTGTTTTTTCGAAAAACATTTTCTTTTGATGAAAAACATTTTTATTTTTTGAAAAACATTTTTAAAAAACATTGTTTCTAGAAAAAAGTTGTTAAATTTCCACGAAAAACATGATGTTTGGACCATAACAATAAAGCAGTAAAATCAACTACCAGCCAACAAGCCTCTCAGGCCCCCAACCCACCCCCACCCACCTCATGTTTTACTGCTTTAACGCTTGTGACTCCATACTTATTAATAAAAATAATATGTCACCTATTTTTTCTGTTCATCATTATACATTTGTATTTCACATTACCCTTTTTCTAAAACTTTTTTAAAACAAACTTAGACTTAAATAAATATATTTTAATGGTGGTAACACTTAAAAACCGTGAGTATGAACCTTTATATATATATATATATATATATATATTATATAGATTATTATATATATATATATATATATATATAATATAAAACAGCTAACGTTACCAAATTTCCATACTTAACAACAGTAAGTAACTAACATAGCATACAAAAACGTAACATATTTCACATTTTTCATCTGTCTTTAACATTTATCAATGTTAATTTTAATTAACATAGTAGATATTTAACAAAAGATTTTATCGTACAACTAACTATTGTAATGAACTAAGAATAAATGCCACAGACACACACACACACACCACCAAACACACACACACACAACACACACACACACAACACATTACACACACACACACACACACACACAACACACACACGAATATATGTTAACGTAACAATGTTTTTACATAATAAAGCCAACAACTAGCACACTGAACTAAGATAAATATACAACGACAAAATTAACATACCTTTAAACACGAATAAACTGTTTACATTAGCAAAGTTCCATTACTTAACATCAGTAAAGAGCTAACATTACATACAAAAACGTAACCTATTCACCACTTTCTCCAAGCATATCTGGGACATATCAATGTTAACTTTACATTAGCATGGTAATATATTGAAATTAGTTATCATAACCCTGTCTAATTTTCAATACTGACTAACGAATAAATGCTAACGTACCAAAGTTTTCACAGTAACATATAATATTTAACAAAAAATCATTTTAAGACAGAGCACAACCTTCTACCACGTTCAAATCTAAAACGAATATGACGATAAAATAAGTCTCGAGAGAAAAGATAAGGCAATATTACTGGAACAAACACAAGTCTAAGAGATAAGGGATATTTCAACCAATCACGGAAAGGTATAGGATATTTCAGCCAATCACAGAGTAGGGCAAATATAGATGACGGTTATGTCCAACATGGAATTAGCATCCAAAGTCTTAGTGTATATGATATATATATATAATATATATATATATATATATATATATTATAATAAATATATATATATATATATATATAATATATAATATATATATATATATGGTAAAAACATGATACATAGGTACGCCCCCTTATGTAAAATAAAAGAAATCCAAAATAGCATACATAATAAAATATATAAAAGAATACATCTTCCACCGAGAGATACCCCGGGGTTTCACCCCTTGCTAGATGAATGAATCCCCCATGGGGTATCACCCCGAAGGGGCGTGTAAGCAGGCATTACCCTCCTTCGGAGGGTAATGCCTGCTTACACGCCCCTTCGGGGTGATACCCCATGGGGGATTCATTCATCTAGCAAGGGGTGAAACCCCGGGGTATCTCTCGGTGGAAGATGTATTCTTTTATATATTTTATTATGTATGCTATTTTGGATTTCTTTTATTTTACATAAGGGGGGCGTATCCTATGTATATGTTTACCATATATATATATAATATATATTAATATATATATATATATATATATATATATATATATATATATATATATATAGTGTAAGACTTTGGATGCTAATTCCATGTTGGACATAACCGTCATCTATATTTGCCCTACTCTGTGATTGGCTGAAATATCCTATACCTTTCCGTGATTGGTTGAAATATCCCTTATCTCTTAGACTTGTGTTTGTTCCAGTAATATTGCCTTATCTTTTCTCTCGAGACTTATTTTATCGTCATATTCGTTTTAGATTTGAACGTGGTAGAAGGTTGTGCTCTGTCTTAAAAGTGTTCTTAAATATTACTATGTTAATGCGAAAAACTTTGGTACGTTAGCATTTATTCGTTAGTCAGTATGATAATAGACGAAAAGGTTATGATAAATCTTGCTAAAATTTACCTGTTAATGTAAAATTAACATGATATGTTACAGATTATGCTTGAAAAAGTGTGAATAGGTTACGTTTTGTATGTAATGTTAGCTCTTTACTGATGTTAAGTAATGGAACTTTGCTAATGTAAACAGTTTATTCGTGTTTAAGGGATATGTTAATTTTGTCGTTGAGTATTATTTCTTAGTTCAGGTGTTGCTATGTTGGTTTTATTAATGTAAAACATTATGACGTTACATATATGTGTGTGTGTGTGTGTGTGTGTTTGTGTGTGTGTGTGTATTTTGTATGTGTGTATGTGTGTGTGTGTGTGTGTGTGTGTGTGTTTTTTGTGTGTGTGTTCTGTGTCGCTGTGTCATTTATTCCTAGTTCATTACAATAGTTAGGTTAGTATACGATAAATCTTTGTTAAATTATACTATGTAATGTAAAAAACATTGATATGTTAAAGACATGCATGAAAAATGTGAATATGTTACGTTTTTGTATCTATGTTAGTTACTTTACTGTGTTAAGTATGGAAATTTGTTAATGTTAGCG
>JABUQX010134562.1:0-2500 GCA_015478945.1 Trachelipus rathkii | reverse complement strand
ATCACTCTTTTACTTTTGTCATATTTAAATATATATATATATATATATATATATATATATATATATATATATATATATATATATATATATATATATATATATATATATATATATATATATATATATATGAAGAAAAATCCCACATATACTGTTTATAAAATTTATTTATAGGACGTTTCGTGGACGTGACTGTCCACTTCATTCAGCTATTAAAATTATTTTATTTAATAGCTGAATGAAGTGGACAGTCACATCCTCAAAAATTTTATAGTAGTGAGCTATATGTGGGTTTTTCAAATATAACTTCTGACACGTTTAGTGTGTCCTTCCATCAATATATATATATATATATATATATATATATGTATATATGTATGTATATATGTATATGTATATATATGTTTTTAATATGTAATATGTATATATATATATTTTTATGTATGTATATATATAAAAATATATAACAGTAATAATATATATTTTATAACAATAATAATAATAATATGTTGTAATATGTAGAGTACATAAAATCTATGTAATAATAATAATAATATATATGTAATAATAATAATATAATAATAATAATAATAATATATATATATATAAAAATTGTATATATATATATATATATATATATATATATATATATATATATATATATATATATATATATATATATATATATATATATATATATATATAGGCAAATCTTAGATAAGTAGGCATGATTTTTTTCGCATCTATTTCTAAATTTCTGACACCTTTGCATTACAATTTTAGTTAATAGTGTAGCAGTTCACACTTGGGTTCATGTAAATAGTGTATTAAAACTACAAACATTTAATTTACAGAAATGGTTTAATAAAAATTCAATTAAGTTTTTAAAAATTTTTGTGTGAAAAGTTTATAAAAAATAGTTTTGGGAGGCAACGAAAATTTTAAACTGCTAAAATTCTCGTTTTTATTGATGCTTTTTTCCGCATTAATATTTTTTTCGATAATCGATATATATATATATATATATATATATATGTAATATATATATATATATATATATATATATAATAATATATATATATATATATATATATATATATATATATATATAATAATATATATATATATCTAATAACTATATGTATAACCAGCAACCTTAACCTTATATATATGCTTCTTTCTTATAATATATATATATAAATATATATATATAAAAGAAAGAACATTTAATGGGAAGAAAAAGAATTTACTGCCTTCTCCGGGATTGAACCACCGCCATGTTTCGAATGAGGACAATATACCCGGTGCTTTACGACTGAGCTATCCTCCAACCCCAAAAAAGTTGGATTCAAGAACAGTTATAAAGCAACCGAGCTCCCTTCAAGGCGACATCACCAGGTGTCCAGCCTGTCCTATCACTCGTTCTTTATATTGTAGATGTTAAACATTGCATATTAATCGCAATTATATAAGATGTAAATAAAGAAAGAACATATAATGGGAAGATAAAGAAATTACTACCTTCTCTGGGATTGAACCACCGCCTGTTGCGAATGAGGATAATATACCCGATGCTATACAACTGAGCTATCATCCAACCCAAAAAAGTTGGATTCAAGAACAGTTAGTTATAAAGCAACCGAGCTCACGTCAAGGCGACATCACCAGGTGTCCAGCCTGTCCTATTCCTCGTTCTTTATATTTTAGATGTTAAATATTGCATGTTAATCGCAATTATTAATAATAATAATTGCGATTAATATGCAATATTTAACATCTGCAATATAAAGAACGAGGGATAAGCAGGCTAATGATGTCTTAATCTCGCTTTATATTAACTGTTCTTGAATCAACTTTGGGGTTGGAGGATAGCTCAGTCGTAAGAAACACCGGGTATATATATTGTCCTCATTCGCTTGGCATGAAGACAGTAAATTTTGCCTTCCCATTAATTGTTCTTTCTTTATTTTACATCTTATATAATTGCGATTAATAATACGATATTTAACATATGTAATATATATGTAATAATATATGTATGTAATAATAATAATAATAATATATAATATAATATAATAATAATAATAATAATATATATATAATATAATAATAATAATAATAATAATAATAATAATAATAATAATAATAATAATAATAATAAAATAAATTTATTAAGTTATAATAATAATAATAATAATAATAATAATATATATATATATATATATATATGTAATATGTATGTATATATATAATATTATATAAATAATAATATATATATATATATATATATATATATATATATATATATATATATATATATATATATATATATATATATATATATATATATAAAGAACATATTTTTAAAATAATTTTGCTTCAGTATGTTAATTATAAATTTGTTGGAACGAGTTATGCATCTCTAGCAACATTTTAGTACGTTTTATGTTCAAGTACTTTTTATTGCCTGCTTATCTAAGAAATTGCCATATATATATATAAC
>JABUQX010134561.1:0-20964 GCA_015478945.1 Trachelipus rathkii | reverse complement strand
AAAAATATAAACAGCAAAAAACAAGAAAAATAAATAATAATAATAATAATAATAATAATAATAATAATAATAATAATAATAATAATAATAATAATAATAATAATAATAATAATAATAATAATAATAATAATAATAATAATAATAATAATAATAATAATAATAATAATAATAATAATAATATGAAAATATAAATATAACAAAAAAAACAAAATGAAACTAATCAAAAACCAGCACTAAAGAGAATAGAAAGAATTATAATTACCTCGAGACTTTGGAGAGAATCAGAAATGTGACAAACATTAAAAAATTGCAGGCCGGAGTTAAAATTGAGGGGCGGAGTTAAAAGAATTTAGTTGGTAGATAAAATAATTATTGTACCGAGTTAGTTGGTAGGACATTGAAATAATGTTGGATGATGGACTCAAGAATATTCTAAAATTTCTGTGAGATTAATAATTCATAACCCGGAAAATTTATACTGTAAATAATTGTGTGGCAGATTCATTACTGTTTAGGGATGGTTTATATTTATTGATGTATAAAGATTCAAGAATTAGAAGAGACTGCGTGTCGGAGGCAGAAGTATCTTGAATTGTTCAAATTTCAGAGGGGAGGAGCAGTTTTCAGAATGAGCTCTAATTGGAGACGATTCCTTTGAAGACAGAGGGTACAGGGTTATGTGGCTAATTCCCATGTGGGCACATGCTCGGGAACGGAGAAGTCTTGAGGAGGATCCCATATGGGAGTCTTGTTCACAACGAGTACAAGTATACTTTTAGACGATTCCAGACTCAGACAATGCAGGGAAACGCTCTTTGTATCTGAAAAAAAGCTGATCTTTAAAGAATTAGTTAGAACAATATTGAAGTGTATATGAGGATACAAGCGATTGAGAGAAGTCTCCAGTTCCTTCATGAGTGAAACGGAGTCATCTCCAATGATAGGAAGTGATGAGTAGAAATCTTTTTTTTTAATACAGTGTGGGTCAGTAGTTTGGGTTGGTAGATATTCTGGAGAAACCTTCTAATGAGTTTAAAAATCAGTTCTAAAGGGTAGTTGTTATTATGAAAGTAATTGCTAAGAAACTTGAATTCTTTGTGCAGTAATATATAGTCTGAGCTTATTTTATAAGCTACATTGATAAGGGCGTGGCGACATGAGTTTGAACTTCATGGGAGTAAAACTGTAGAAGTTGGTACCTTGAGGCCTGAAGGTATTTTTTTTTGTACACAGATGTAGAAAATTTGGAGTTTTCTGAGTTAATACATCCAGAAAAGCCAAAGAGTTATTGGTTTCACACTCCAAGAATCTGATATTAGGATGTTTTGTATTGATGTAGCCGCAGAACTGGGCAGCTTGAACATGGCCTTTGAACGTGCAAAAAATACCATCTACATAGCGTCTGTGTAAAGTTGGTTTAGGGACATTAGTATTGTTGAAGAAGATCTCTTCCAAATGTTTCAAAATGATGTTGGCAAAGACTGGACCCAATGGCGATCTCATGGCTACACCATCAATCTGTTGGTATATTGTATTGTTAAACAAAAAATAGGAATCAGAAACGGCCAAGTTGAGTAGCTCGGTGAATGATTGTCTATCCAAACCAAATGCGCTATCAGAATTGTGAAAAACTAGGTTAGTGATTATATTGATAGTTTTCTGAAGCGGTACATTGAGTCAGATAACCATAATTGAATTTCGAGAAGACAGTTGACGTAATTCCTCAACAAAATTCTAAGAATTATATATAATATATATTATATATATATATATTTATATTTATATTTATTTTATATATAATATATACTATATATATTATGTACACTATATTTATATTTATATTTATATCGATATTAGGAATCGAGAACCCCCCCCCCATTACTTTAATCCCTGTGCACTCGGACAGTCATATGAACGCCTCTCTCAAGGTTCCTGTACGCTGAGAAACTAAACGAAGATTGTAATATGAGACGGCGAGTACTTATTTCAAAACTTTCAAATTGTAAGGGAGTCTGCTCTCGAAAATGAAGAAGAGAGGGCACGTTTTAAAATTTCGCGCATTATCAAGCCGAATTAATTTTTAACTTCACTGCGAAATAATCCTCTATTAATTTTTTATGGAATTGTTATTAAATTAGACATATATACTTGATTTAATACGGGGTAATTCTCCTGTATTCTTTAAAGACAAAGTGGTTATAATACTGGCAAGATATAAGTAACTGGTTGCTCTATAATTTAATGATGAAATCTCTCATTAATTATGACAATATACTCATCTACTCTATACGGTGTTAATTCTGCCTGTTAATTTAAAACACTGCATATACAGTGATGAGTATGTATGATGAGTCGATAGATTAGCTCCTCATATTAATACTGTGATGTCCTTGATAAGTCATCGCTCTCGATTATATATTTAGTATATGTAAATATGTTTATAGGACGAATAACTTGAACGTTTTGGAGATCAATCTCGGTCATGTCTTAACGGAAAGTACTTATATTATATATGGTGCGCTTTATCTAAATAATTCGCTTTAATATTTGTTGGATATTACCATAAACTCCTATCATTACCGATTAGACCGTGATTCAATTACATTATTTTTTGCCAAACCAAATGACTATCGTGTTCACTTAAGTGCGCAAAAAGACTTAAAAATGTAATTAACATTATGCTATAGATATGAGGTAGGAAGTGACAAATACATGCCTCTCTTATTATTATTCACCTGTGCTAATCTCTTAATTATATTAGTTCTAGAGGTATTGAAGGTGTCACCCACTCTCATCTAATAAAGCAGACCTCGTTCATAGAATCTCAGATAAATAGTGAGCATAAAAAGTACGAAAGAAACCTTACATAAATATAAATAGATATCAGAAATTCAGGTGAATCATTCTGAGATTGCTGATAGTGGGATAAAAGTCCGCCAACAATCTCTCAGAAAGTGGTGTGGAGACGCTAGTGTCAACAAAAAAGCATTAGCAATTACACGAATGATAACGAAGATTGTCCGCTACTAGATAATCGAGTTATGAGTCGCGTGATAGAGACGCTATAAGGCACGCTGAGTAAAATAAAAAAAAATATAAAATGGAGAAATAATAATATAAAAAATATAGAAAGAAGTAATAAAGTAAAATATATGAGTATATATCATATTCAATATTTCCTCATTTTGTTAAAAGTGGTATCCTGACGGTATATTTGAAATCTCAATCTATCAAGCTGTGGACATTATAAATACCTCGAATCACCAAAGTCTTGACTGGTCCAATTTGACCTACTCTCTCTTGAGGAGGAATAATTTTCTTAATACGATGGGCATTCCGGGAAGTGTGAGAACGACCTCATCTTACTATAGCGTGAGAACACGAAAGATCTCTCCAGCTCTACACTTGAGGTGCTTCTTTTGTGAGCAAGTCCCTAATAGGTTAATGATTTGACATTGAGACGAGATTATCGTCCTCCTGAATTAGAGTTCTCACTAAATGAAAAAGAGCACCACAGCATATTATTCTCACTTCTTTCATTATATGTCAATCACCGAACCTGATGAGAAAAATCCCCAAGCATATACGCGATATGACTTCGAATATCGGCCTCCGCAGGCAACGCTTGACTCATTAATTTTCTAATGGTGAGCTACATACCTACTACACTCGAGCTCATTTGTACCGTCCGCAGATTACAGCTCGATGGCACGGAGGGTTTATGGAGTGTTTCACCTCCCCTGTATACAGCCGGTCTACCTTCTGGTCTCGTTTCTTTGGCATTTCATTGTCGGAGCGCTCGATAGTGTGCACGGTAAGGAATTAACCATTCTCGTCAGTGAGTTCCCCACTTCTCCAACTCGGCGAGGAACTCTCTGAGCGTTCCTCTCCAGCGAGGATAAGGAATATTGCTGTAAAGGATCTGCGTCTATTGTCATTCTTTGCCAGTGGCAGAGGCCTAAATTAGTCCGAGAGAAGGTGGTGTGACATCTGATGCATAGGTTTACGTGAGAAGTGTATATGTGTGAGAAAGGATTAAAAATCGATTCTTATGGACGCCCTAAGGATAATCCTCAAAAGAGGAGAAATTATATTCAGAAAAAAGACAGTAAACTTTGGAGCAGTAAACTCACATTGGGGGTATAGTTTACATGTATCATTTATAATATAGACTCATTTAGGATAAATTTTTCATTACATTATCAGAATGCGATACTAATATTTGATAATATGGGCTATACATAGGAATTAATCGTGACAATACTCATCGAATAGGTTGTACAAATAACTTTTATATACACATTAATGACCATATTTAAGCAGGATAAGTAATTTTGAGAGATTATGATGGTCATCATGGTGATTTGAAGCATATTTTACATTATATATATCAGACTTATTCTAATGGCTAAACAAATTTTTTAATTTATAAATATTATATAATTTTAATGAAAATTAACATATATTCCTTTGAGTTAAATATATTATTATTAATAATTATAGGAATATGAAAGTTAAGAATAAAATTTAATTCTGGCCAATGAATTATAATCAATTAATATATTATAATTTTGTAAAGTGAATGATCTAGAGATTGCGAATACTGATTATGCTGTTGACTCTGAGTAGGCAGAAACTCATCAGCCTTGACAGTGAAGTCGCATAGGTTCACATATACTCTCCATCAATAATGTGACTTAGATGAGAGTGGAGGCGGAGGTCAGTTACCCATTTAAATTTTGGATTGTAAAATTCACTACGCATGACATGGTGAATATTAAGTATAATAACCAAATTGTTTGATTTAATGGACGATAGGGATAACTCATTTTTAACGGCAATTTATATGTGTTGATTTTAAAGAGAAGGAATTTCTCTTTTACCTTATTGTGGGGGTAATCAGGTGATCATTGAATTAAGTATTCACATTGTGACATTTTAATTTGGACGACATATGAGTGATTTAAAGATAGTGTCTGAAACTCGGACAAAATAAAATTAGTAATGAGTACTTACTAGATTCGAGAGCTGCCCCTATGCGACCTTACCTCAGGGCTCGCAGTTAATAATAATAGGAAGGTGCACTAATTTGGTCACTGTACTATAGCCTAGCTTAATAGGAGTAGAAATTAATTATAAATACATTTATATATAAATAAGTATATTTAATATAAGTAACACATTGATGGTTTGGGTGGGATAATCTATTGTACATTTATACGCTTTCACACGCAGTACTAATTAACTTTTGAACGTCCTCGGCATGCTACTTTCTTAAAAATAAAATATGGCTTTATTATCGCACTTTATAAATATCACTATACCTACTCGATCCCTGAGACTAATCGCTGCCGTTTTCAAGTGACGTATAAAGACATTTGTACATCTCTTCCGGATCTTTACAAATCTTGTATTTAGGCTCTATATTTGTTCTTATGCGAACCGTTCACTCTTTCTATATATGAAGAATGGAAAATGATTAATAACCGTAATTCAAGATTATAGGGAATATATTTTTAAAACCGTTAACACGAGAGAGCCACAATTTATAACAGTTAGAAAAATGAACAGCTAGCCGGGGCGCTTCATCTGTGCTAACTACAATATGATGAAAGGGGATTGGATGTTCGACAATTGCTAGTAATGTACTCATTGTAAAAAGACGGTAGGAGTACGGGATGAAGCGAATAACCCGGTTAGATCTAGAGAGTAAATTATCTAATGTAAAAATCAAACGTGTTGGCGGGACATTTATATTTAGACCCCGACTACCAGTTGTGTATAAATTATGTGGTTCAATATGGAGACAGTTCAGTTTGGAGCTGTAGGAAGTGAGATTGTTGCGCTCCAATTCCAAATCAATTGCAATAAGCCATGCAAGCCTAGTGCATAGCAAATTTATTATTGAAGATAGAAATAATAAAAGTGAAAACACAGAGAGCTGCTAATGCACAGGAGATCAAGTACTACTATAGACCTCTAGATCCATTATACATATCAATAGAGTGTGCTGGACAGATCGCTAACTGCAGCTTAATATGATTCATAATAATCGACGTTCCGAGAATGAACTAAAACCACCTGGCATTTGCATCATGCTTTCCAGTGTCGCGTTCTAGCAAACCTTCGGACTGAGAGAGTCAAAGACTGGTAGGATAGATTCTGAGACTGCTGCAACCAATTAAATCGGTCATATATTATTTAACGCTAGCCTAACAGATCTAGGCAGGTAAATATATACTTTTTCCAATTGCAACAAATATGCCCAATTGTTTACAGCCTGGACCTGGCCAGCCTCAGGCCTATCATAACAACATCTCACCTGCTCATCAATAGAAGACTCTAAAGTTATTTACTATGTGACTGTGCCTGTCCCTGTTATCGGGAGTAATTATAGCTTCATTACTATCAATATCCGAACGGGCTCACCAAGTGCTCATTTAGCACCTTGCAGAGATCCTCATGCAATATTGTTTCACGGTGAGTATTTAAAGAACGTACTTCGTGCTAGTTACTAGATACTTCATGATATACTTATACTCGAGTTCAAGACTTAGTACTAGTAAGACACTATTGCGACTTTAGAAGAAGTTTTCCAACAGTTTTACAAACACATAACATGAAAATCATGCTATAACCCCACAAAGTGACTATATGGCGGTACAAGTCAATTTAGAGCTTTTTTAGGCCTTCAATCATTGAGCAGATGAACCGGGAGTTCTGGTATACCTAGTCAGGAGAAGAACATAGACGGGCAATTAAGTGAATGGTATTGCACGAACCTTTCGTTCAACATTAAAACACTTTAGAGCGGTTCTGGCGCTGTACAACTTCTGCCTGAATACACATCATAGCAGACGCCTGCGCCGGCTATCATAGCTAATCTACTCAAAACACCGCCAAATAGAGTTGAATAGATATAACAAAAAAAACACTGTAAATGCGTGCCAACCAAGAACATAGTACTGGATTCACTAGTATGCACGACGAGCAGTTATAAAAAGCAGAAGCGCTGCCATGAATAAAGAGGCTACCTTATTATCGTCCTCTGGGGACCGTTAGGGGGAAGGAGAGCACACGGAGTAAATGCCACCACTGTACAACCAACGAAAGCGTGCAAGTATGATGTTGCATCAGCCGCAGCGTCCTACTTACAATGGGAAAACACCGAATGAATGTCACCCATAGCCAAATTACATCACAAGTTGCTATATTTTTCAGACACTTATGATCCTGACTAGCCGCCGGCTTTAGCTGCAGCAAGGCAGAAAGTAAATGGGATACCACCGCAAACTGTCACCGACAGGAAATAGACCTGATGCTTACTAATTAAATACATGCTTGCAGAAGTCATGAATCTAGTCTTCGTATCACGTCTGTACTTCTTCCGCAAACCAACTCCAGTGAATCTTTCCTCTTCGCACGATGCGAAAAAGTACATCGCCCCTACATTATCACAATTGATTTGAATATGTATTAAAGGTGAAATAAGGAACAACTGTCAACAGATAAAATCTCCACTGTATTGCCCCGTGAGCATTACAACAATTACGTACGCTGCTGAGTTGATGCTTGACTTCGTTAGATCATGTCTTTTTGACACCTTCACGTCGAGTTATCTTAAGGAATTCCTGACCTGAGTAAAGAGGTCTACAATTTCGGTCTTCAGACTGATATCCAACAGGATTCCAATTAGGGGTGGTATTACCTTTGAAAAAAAACACGGGCCCTAAATTGAACTGACGGGACAAACGGCTATGTAAGCGGAAATATAAGAAATACGAAACTTATTAAATATAGGCACTCTACAAGCAAGAAAATACCTGCGAAACCAGATCAAGAATAGGCCTCGACCACACCCAGGCTTACCTTTCTTCTCCAACCTAGGTGATCTCCGTTATGATGAGCAAACCACGGACTACCCGGCACATTCAGGGGCGGACAAGGGTTTAAGAAATTGGGTAAATAATAAAACTACTATAACACACAGGGGTTAAGCATTGGGACGGCGAGTCCGACGAGCCAAAACAAGACGACCCCACGCAAACGGAACCCCCATGTCTTACATTAGAACACCACTCTCCCTTATTCCTAACAGAATATCTTTAATTCAATTAATAATTAATACTAATTAATAATAATTCATAATAAATAAATAATTAATATAATAATAATAATAATAATAAATATTAATAATAATAATAATAAATAATAATAATACATAATATAAATAATAATAATAAAATAATTATAATCATAATGTTTTAACAATTGGTCCATAATATAACAATAAATAATAGAATAATAATATAATAAATTAATAATAATATCAATAACAATACATAATACTAATAAATAATTAATAGTGATGAAGGTACTCTGTCTGGTAATATATAATAGTATAATTGATAATATTAATAATAATAATAAATACATATAATAATAATAATAATTTAATAATAATAATACTAATAATATATCAATTAAGTAATAATAATAATTAATAATAATAATAAATAGTTTAATAATGATGATGAATAGCCGTAATCAGCGGCGGGATAACGAATGAGGCGTTTAATATAACGATTTTGATGACTTCTTCGTAAACGTTAATTTATACTAAAAAGGGATTGAATGAGATATGGAATAGGTTCAAGGAGGTATAGATTTCCAGGACATAGCAGTCGAGCAGGAGACCGATCTGTACATCAAAACTTTAATGAAAGGGAAGTATACTTTGATACCTGAATACTTATTTTATAAAAGGATTTTCATTTGCGAGGCGTAAACAAGAATCTAATCACTTATTCTCGGTTGACTTATTCGACCAGGAGTCGCAAGAATAAATAATTCCAGAAATTCTGGTAGACGATGTGAATATGGCAAGCAAATACATAATAGAGCACTGGAGAGTTAAAGACTTTGGACCGTTTGAGAGGCCAGATTTCGATATTTTAACAAATTCATGCACAGGAGCGGCGTTGAAAAATTTACATTAAAAGTTGCAATATTTAGCGCAGCAAACACAGCTGAATACTAGGAGGATTTCTCCCGAATGGGGGAGGTACAAGGAGGTGTTCTCGGAGAAGTTTGACACACTTCATGTTGATTTGATAAAAATGCCATATAGTAAGGGGTACAATATCTATTGATGTGTTCACGATGGTTCAGCAAATACCGTTCGCTTATCCCCTGAAAAAGGCTACTGTAGATTCCGTTCTGCATGTCTTGATAAAAGCCGAAGCGTTGAATTTCCATACTGCGGGGTTATAAAAAGACTTGATATAGGATCGCGGACTCACTTTCACTGCCAAATTTCTGCGATGTCTGCACCTGCTCAGCTCAGGTCATCTATTATAATATTGTTCGGTCACCAAGTGCCCCCAATACAGTAACACGCGCAATTTGTGAAAATTGAACAGGTCTAAATTAAATAACCCTTAGATGCATGATACAACGAATAGTACAAGGCGAGGGCTTAGAGCTGGCCTGAAGATCTTCCTTTGCACTATATTGTTGAGGATCAGTCCTATGAACGAAGAGGGGTAAAACGCCCAGCATTTTGACTGTTCGCAGCCATTACATCGTCCCAGGCTGGTCTCTTTGCAAAGGAACCGCTCAACTGCCGTGACACAGTCAGCTCAGAGTGCCTACCTGAAAAAATTAGTTGGTTCTACATGCAGAAGGCCCCTTTGGACACCTCAAGTGTGTTATACAAAAAATAAAGCATATATTGCTTTTTAAAGTCTTGAACCGTGGAGTGTTTAAGCAGATATTATAAGTACATCTCCTGAGTTCCTTCAGACATGGAAGGGTATTCGGTCCATATAGGGTCTTACGAATAACTAAAAATAATGTGTATAAGTACATATCAAAAAATGGGAAAGAAGCTGTAGAGTAGAATTAAGGAAAAAAGTAATAAGGATGTTAGGGGCCTGGGCAGTCAGGTATGCAGAATATCTACGATATCTGGCAACCTATGGAAGAATAACCCAAAGAAGAATCCCAGAGGTGAAGCTATAGAACTCGACAGTAATCTCCTTATGTGAAGAGTGTAACGAGAACAAAGCTTAATCATGTAGTCGTTTAACCCTTGGAAGACTCTCGAATAGTCGCAAATGTTGTTCTTTAAAGTTTAAAACTAGGAATAGTATATCATCTAGTACACGAAGATCGTTCTTAATTCACCGATATCATAGTTACTATGGTCTCTGAGGCGCATGAAGGATTATGTAGACTCTCTGATTCAGATGGTTGAGAGCTCTTTTAATTCTACCCGAGGCGGCATCGTACATAGTACAAGTACTTTTGAGTATTCCTATCTTATGACATGTGGACCTTTAGTCGGTGTAATAAGCCTCGGCGCAGGGTCAGCTTGTGCAACATTTCTGCAATGTGCAATTGCGAAAATGATATCTTCATTATTGGGCAGTCTTAAATTCATTCTTGAGAACCATTTCTTGGGAGTCTGGTAGCCCGTTCATCAGAACTCTTAAACTACCAAGTTCTTTACGCTCCCAGCCTTGGTCAAACGACACTGAAACACCAGGCGTCCTCGAGCGGTGAAGTCGTAATCACCGACTCCAGGCGACTGTGATGACTCGGCCCTTTTTCGTTCTAAAGCGCCAGTGATTGCATGCAATGGGCCTCGCAGGGGTGAGGCTGCTTCCGTTCTCAAAACTGCAATAAGTAATAGAACAAGGTAAGTTGAGTTGTGGGGAGGTGCCAGACCATACCGGTCAGGTTAGGATTTCCGCCCAGGATGAAATTTCCTGTTGACCTGTCGCTAAAAAAAGTCCCTGTTTCTCTCGGTTCTCAAGCATAACGTGGTAGATCTTTACATTGACAGAGAAGCCTTTATCTTTAAAAATGAGTTTCTTTCGTGTCTTCGCTTTTTGCTCGTCTTTCGAGGGGAAATTCAGAGATGGAGCCGCCCACTGGCATACCATGAGACTTGTTTTGTATTTACTCATTTTTCCCAAGTTCTCTACGCTAAATTGGGAGGTATTCCTAAGGTGCGGTGTAAGAAAGATAGTGTATTTTCCTAATTGTATAAATTTGATAGATTGTATTTTACTTAAAATTTATTGTTACTTCTCACCAAAAGAGCAGGAAGACCGTTCCAGTGTAAAGAATTATCCCCCATATTAAGAAATAGCGAAAAGTAACCTTGTATTGTAGAGATTAAGGACATTACATTTGCGTTATGAATTTTGATATTTTTGATATAAACTACAGAAAAATAAAAATTTAAGCAATATATATCTATGATAATATAGTTCCTTGTGTTCACTAGTTGCCCATGTCGGCATAAGGGGAGAATCGCACCCGTTTTCTCGAATTAGGCTCTGAGCATTCCGACACTCTCTGAGAGTGAGTTCCTCTCTGATACCGCCGTGAAGAACATCTATAGGTAATACAAGCATATTCCTCAATCGTCGACCCCGCACCACACAGCCAGTCTAGATGCCTCTTTATTAAATATCAGGAAACATAAACGTATGCCGAGTTCTCACCTTTTGGTAAAAAACGAGCCTAAATAGCGTCTTATCAGCATTTCTGAGTGTGAGGCGCCAGTCGCCAAGTGTATCTTTATTCTTTATAGATGAAAAGCGACGAATGTCTGATACCTTCCACGTAATTATCTACATATTTCTTGCGTGGATGGTGTCTTATCATCATCAGTCTCTCTTAAAGTGAAGGGAAATCTAGAGAATAACAAGGCCAGGCCTCTCCATGTAACATTCTTTAACGTATCTTGAGAAAAGTGTCGCGGTTGACTGATTTTTTGAAGCCGTAATGATCTTTGTCCCTTCCTAGCGAAGACTATCTGGTTCTGTAGACGAAGGGGCATGACGAATATCGGCTGAATCGCTTTTTGGAGTGTTACTGTTTTAACTGGCCAATAATCTTCCCCTCGTTACATATTCAATATAGGGTTATAGGACATATTTATTTGATTTTATAGTGTTGAAAACACGTCTCTTCGTTTTCTACTCGTTGGTATGTGCCATACTTGCAAATGTTGGCAGAGTATATATATTTGACACTATTCCCGAGTCTCTGAGGCGGAAATGGTCTCAATGAAACCTTTGCGTGTCACACTGTCGCCCATTAAATAACCGGTGGTCACTTGTCTCCCATTCATCTACTAATTTTCCTTTTTCGTCTCTCTGTTCCCGTCTTATCTGTATCGTTCTACTAGACCTTGTCCTATCTCGCTCATCCTCTTAAATTATTATGTAATTCAGCCCCGAGCTGTAGTAACGGGAAAAGAATAAGAGCGATATCATACGGGACAAGCCAACCGTATAAAAGCTTTCCACTTGCCGCACTTTCCTTACATTCACCTATTAGCCCTTAATGGTTGGTGTGCTGTGTGAAACTAAAAACTCCGATAATGCACAAGTCTTATGGTATAATCAGTTTTACTATTTCTCTCAGTCGCGCAAATCATTCGTCTCTGTTTAAGTCCATGAATACTTATCGCATCATCCCCATAGATACGATCTGCTCTTCATCGTATTTTTAATTATTATATGTATAGAGCCTTTCTAATCTAGACTGTTGACTTTTTAAGTTTGCTCGCGGCCTATCTGTCACTATCTTCGTTCATTGGGTATTTCAATTCAGTTGTAGATAAAATTGGACTGCGGTGTCGAGTTCTAGCATACCCTTGTCTTCTATTCGTTTTCTATCTTCGTGACTGTGGTGCCAACCGCTAGACCTCATTCGGTCGTCCTATTCATGTGCCCAAACGCCTATCTTCGCTGTCCCCTTAAGCCCCCCATGCCTATCGTCGTCGTGCGCGACTAACCCTTGCCGTTATCGCCCGTCCCGTTACCCCTCGCCAACTTTCTCTCCGTCGTTCGTTTATTCGTACCTTCTACTCGCACATAATTTGACTGATTGCAGATTTATGATCAGGTTGCCTGTATAATCCTCTGAATCGAGATGCATTCTTAGAACCATTTATTAGGATTTAAACCCGTGATTCGATTATTTTTCTGTATTCTGTTCTGTCAATTGTTAAAAAAACTTTCATGGGACTGTGTCTAACGTTGAGAGCCGTTCCGTATAGTGCCGTTCCAATGGTCCATAACATTCGAATCTTAGCTAATACCATATTTTAATGTTTTCTCGTGATGCTCGAGTCTCTCCTTTCTAAAGTGACTTACCTCTGAAATGTGTATCTCAAGGTTCGTACATGTAGATAAAGCTATAGGTCTATAGCGAGCTATCTATCATTCCTCGTGGATAGAATCATATCCTCGGAACTTCTTTTACCTTCATTTTGGGCCATTAAGATATCGGTAGACTCTGCGAGCTCACGACTTATGCTCAGTGAATTATTCATTAATTTATTATTAAAATTTTCGAATCTAACTTTTTTTGGTTGCGACTAACGACGTGAATTTCTCGATTTCTCTCCTAGCTTTTTGATTGCATATCTCATCATATATTTTTCGACACTCTCGTCTGTAAAAAAGCATTCTGCATTATGTTAGGTATCGTTTATTCGAAATTGATATTTTAGCAACTGAAACATACTTATTCTCGCGCTTTATGTGTTCTCCATGTGCAACTAAAGCGCAATTATCGTATTGAGCGTTTTAATATACTTTAAGATCACCTTATGTGAGTATTACTAATATTTAGAGCTCTTTCTATGCGGGCAGTATAAGGTAACGTTTACTCGTGACATTTCCAATTCCCTCGGTATATTTCTGGTTTCGATCTTCCTTACCTCTCCTTCGCCTCTCTCGAAGCTTCAATTAATACTTCTTCCTCAGTCTTTGTCTGTCATGTTAGATTTTTAACTATCCATATCGCCCTATCATCTGATTATTTATGAGTTATTAATTGTAACATTCGTGACGATTACTTTATAAGTTGTAATAATATTGTAATAATCTGATGTACTATCTATTTATAATTGACTCTTTGAAAAATTTTCTTCTCCAAGAATTTGTTTTACGCTAGTTTCTTCATTATTATTACAATTTAACGATAGAACACCTGCCGCTTCTAATAGCTAATATTTTGTGCTGAAGCTAACGATTAAATGCATGGACAAATCCACTTGCTTAGGAGCTTATTGGTTAAATCCATACCTCTATTTTTTTGCTCGCCTCGAACTAGGAAAGATTTGCTTAAATAGCGCCGATTCTAAGACGTTTCTCCTATGCTCTTAGCGAGGAATTCGTGTAAGCACAGTCAAGACGAAGTAGCTCCTATAATCTCTCGCCTCCTTTGGATAGAAGTTGTGTAGAGGGTTACATACTTTTGTGGTATAAAGTCTCCATCATTGTTGCTTTGAATACGAGCTAGTTTAGCCTCTAACCTGACCCCTGAGATTGATCAGAACAATCTCTCGCATGATTGATAAGATTCCAATTATTTTTGATTGTCGACTCTAGAGGCAATGCATATTTACAATCTTGTGACTCTACTCATTCGTCGACCGTGGCTTCATACTTGGGCCGTGTTGTTTGAGCAAATCGGGACGATGAGGAATTATTAAGATGAGCACCCTTTCCCGTCGTACCGACCTTCATTGAAAATATTGACCACTCGAGTTCGGATGTTCCACCAGGCCAGATCCTGTCGCACGACCAATAGCGTTTTTTATTTTTATACTCATACTGTGATTGTTTTTGGCCTCCTCGCCGTATGTTGGCAATAGACGTGTGTTTCATGTGATGCAGCTAAATTGAGAGCAGTGCTATTCTTGGCGTTGCGTTCTAGTGTCTCTTGGTCAACGTGGTTAGTTCCTAATTAAGTCTTTGGCGTAACGACTCTCGCTCTTCTCGTAGCTAATCTCCCCGCCCGTTTATTTAAAGAAAAAAACTAAATTGATATCATTTAAAGTTCAAATATCATTTGATTAAATGTACGGGGTTTTTCCATCCTTCCAAACACACTATATTTTAACCAATATCTTTTCTATGATACAGTGGAAGATGATATTTCAAATATTACTAATTTAGTTTTTGTAAAAATGTTTTTTGGAAACGCAATAAATTGCAATTGATTCAAAAGGGGTGAAAATATTTGTATCTTTCTAACATCTTAAATAAAAAAGAGAATAAAAAAATTAATTATTTATTACTGAAATGACGGCTTTGTTTTAAAAGTTGATCGACATGTATGTCACTCACCAACGGTTCCTCTGAACGTTTGATATGACTTAATCAACGCACATGGACCCATTCAAACTACTCCGTGCTGAGAAAGAAAAAAAACCCCGAAAACTGATCAAAAACCCCGATAATTTCCGAAAAAACCTGAAGACGGCGTTTAAAAAATAGAACCGCTATTAGAAAAACACCGACCCAAAAAGTGAAAAAAGTAATAAACCATGAAGAAGGGACTTGCTCGAAAGGCTTGTTAATGCCGGAAAATTGTAAAATTCTCACGGACCACCTCCGTGCAACCATAGGCGGTGAGGTCTGCCCCTCAAGCGCGTTCGATCAATTTCCCAAAAATACTTTTATAAAAAATGCTGTATTTTATATTATTATTACTTTCGTTTTTTATTTTATAATTTAATCTCTTTTTTTTAAAAACCCGCGTCAAAACAAAGTACTCGAAAGAAACCAACTTTATTGAGTTTAAAACCAACTTTATAGAGTTTATTGGTAATCCTTTCTTTCCATATAAGCCCTATTTCCTGCCAAACGGAGAATGACAATAACGAAATTGGACAGGGAAAATCAAAAAAAATTTATCAAACTTATACTCTGCGAAAGGCAACCTTCCCTGTTATACGAAGAGAAAAAAAAGAGGGGAGTGAAGAAGGTGAAGGTCTTATCTCGCTCTGACTGTCTTTTAAATTGCTGAGCATCTTAGTATAATTTTTGGAGAGTAAGTCGGGAAAGATATGGGAAAGTACAAGGTGCAAGAAACTTTGGCGAGATTGCGTGGAGTGACCCCAACTGTTGATTAAATAAAGTAAACACCTATTTTCTGGTGTCTGCGTAAAAAGTTAGTATCTAATAGAGTATTGATTCTATCTAGAAGATCAACTTATGCTACCGATTATTCCCACCGAAACGTAGTCTACTCATATTCAAAGCTTTTAAGAACGATATAAATGACCAAAACACATTGATAATCTCTGTTGTGTTACCGTGCCAAAGCGATTAGAGACTCGCACAGCCGAAAACAGATTTATTGGAGTGAGTCAAAAACAACGTAACGCGGTAGAACCTCCCACTTTTGAATCATGAGAGTTTTCTAGGTCTTATGATATCACGATGCTCTATAATAGATTATGAGTGTGTAAATCCTAGATTGAAAGAAGGAACTAAAGTAATATGCCACGGGCGCACCGGCTGTATTTCGTAGATAAACATTTACGAAAAAAACGATTACATAATATGTGGTCTCACCCATATTGGGATTGCATATACATCCGAATCGAAGCCCAAATGACATCCTCATAAGACCAGCCCCACTCTACGATTATCAGTCGTATGTGTGAGTTATTAGGATAAAGCTGTGAAAAAAAAGGAAAAAACTCGAGAGCGTATATTTCGATCCAGAAAGAGAGAAGCGGTAGCCGGGGAAACGAAAGAATCCACGAAATAACTGGCGGATTTGACTGCCCCCGAAAAGAAGAAGAAAGGCATACTGCGGTAGCGAAAGAACATTTCTAAAAAAAAATAATACCCAGAAAAAGAAAAAAAAAACTAATAAAACGAAAAGAAATGTATTTATATAAATAACATTAAGGAAAGACACCTCTCTCAGAAATTCTGCTCAAAAAAAGTATATACATCATCGAATTAATTATCCAAGTGCGTACCGACCTTGATTTTACAACAGATAATTTATTGAGGGACACACATATCACAATAAACCAACTTACGACAGACCCAGGAAAAAAATAGGGGTATGAGGATGGAATCGCGACTCACTCGGCTAAAGCCATTGAACCTAATATTTTGAGAATCAATCGCATGCCCATCTCCCGTTGTACCAACCTTTATAATATAAACGAGCAACGAACGAAAACGACAGAGTATACCTACTAAGATGCATGTGAAATAAAGTTCATCTTTAAATCACGCGCTCCCAAATACCATCGTGCTGCTTGTAAGCCAGCTAATGTGATCAGGATGGAAAACAACCTTTCAAATATTATATAACAGATAAGCACCAGGAGTTGGTTGCTTAACTCAATCGCTAAGAATTGAGGTCCATATTCACACAAAACCTTCGTTTACTAAATCGAAATAAAACGGAAAGCCTGCGGACGCTGGCGGCAATGATGTTTATTGTTAAACAACTATGTGAACAAAGCAATACTCGGTCTTTATTAACTTCTCAAAATAATCCACCAAAATTCGGGTGAGAGGATCCAAAATGCGAGACCTCCTCTTAAGAAAACATGAAAGAAATCTTCTTAATTACGAAAAAAATATGGTGATAATAGGGGAGGGAGACCGAACACTGGGATCTCCTTAATACGAATTATCCCGATTCGACAGGAAAATCGTATTTCCACAACTCATTAGCGGAGAGCGAGATCGTCCGGGGCCTTGATAAGGGCGGCACAAGAAAAGAGCACCCAAGAGGATTGCGTCGCTCGCTCATTAGATGCTCACAGACCGGGAGAAACCGCTATACCAAACTTCGAAACCTCTCCGCCGCGAACGGCTGCATCAACAATTCAAGGAGGAAGGGCTCCCACATCCAACTCGAGATTTAGCAACAACGCGATAGGAGGCGAGCACCGAGGGCCTTTGTATATTCCATAAGAGATTCTTTCACCGTGCTTTCAAATGCAAGGGTCGGTACTGTGCATATCAACTAATCACCCAAAATCCCCAAACTCCAACTGCGCAGAGGCTACTCCTGAGGCTTCCCAGCAGAGAAACGTTAGTCGGCCTATGTTATCATCCTATCAGCCTAGAAGACAAGGGTACTTTCATGCAGGTGTAGATTTAAAAATAATAAATTACAATGCACATATGTCCTGTATTAATAATTCTGTAACTAATGTAAATTTTTGGAACTTTGTTGAGAAGATAAACTTCAATGGCTACCAATTTAATATATAAATAAATATTAATATAGATATTTCACGTTATTTTTTATAAAGTAAATTTATTTAGTTCTTTAAAAATATAATAATTATAATGTCGTATATATTTTTTTATGATACGGACCAATATATTATACAATGTAATTTGACAAGTACAGAAATTTTATTATGTGGTAGATCTGTGTTAGGAAGAAAATTTTAATCTATAATAACAATTATAGGGAATACTAGTAACAAATTTAATTATAAATAATATATGGTTTTACATTTTTTATATATAATACTATTATAATAATAATTATAGGTGAAGTAGAAATAAAATTCTCACAATGATTATAGCAATAATAGAAATTTTTTTAAGGTGACATCTAGAGCTTATGGCGAACTGATTATGCTTGTTGACTCTGGAGGCAGAAAACTTTACGTTTCTTATCTCTCTGTGAGGCATAGATCAACTGCACTCTCCAAAATGTGACTGAGGAGGCGCAGAGGTTCAGTTCCATTTTTAAATACTGGGATTGATATCATTACCATGCAGGATGGAAATGTAATAATAACCAAATTTTTCGGATGGGTCAGGGAGAAACTCATTTTTTTAAGGGTAATTGGCTAGATTTTAAAGGAAAAAGAACTTTCCTCTTCCTATTGAAGGGGATCAGTGGTCATTAGAATTAAGTAACATTGCATGTTCATTTGATACTGACAATATGAGTATAGATAGTTGAATTTCTGAACAACTCGAAAAAAATGACTCTCGTTTCGGTTCGACGGGCGACGGGTTTGCACAATTTAAATTGTATTATGTTTTTAGTATAAAACTAACTAATGAGTCTTACCTACTAGATTCGGGGAGCTGCATTGACCTTACCAGGGCTTCCGCGCAGTAGATAAGGAAGGTGCCACTATTAGCACTGTCAAGGGCATCCAATATGGTAGACAATTTATAAAATTTTGATATCAAAAAGTTATTGAAGGTCAAGGAACGGATTTGGGCGGGAATCTATGACATTTACGCTTCACAGCAGATCTTAACTTTAACGTCCTCGGCATGACCTTCTTAAAAAATATGGCTTTATTATCGAACTTGATAAATATTCACTACCTTACTCGACCCCTGAGACTTAATCGTGCGTTCAATTGACGAATGTAAAACTTTTGGACATCATCTTTGGACATTTACAAAATTCTGTTTTACCATATCACTTCGTTTCTTTGGAACGTTGGCCCTCTTTGTTGAGAATGAAATGATTAATAACCTAATTAAAAAATATAAGAAATAATTTTATAAACCCTTGACGAAAAGTTATTTAAACTTTGAAAAGTGAACAAGGCTATGCAGGTGGCGCTTCTTTATCTGTGCAACCTACAATGATGAAGGGGATGGAGTCGGATGTAGTATTACTATTGAAAAAAGGGGGGAGAGGGGTAATGAGGAATAACCCTTTATAAACATATACGAGTTAATATTTTAGTTGTGCGTGATTGGCGGGCAATTACACCAGTGAACCATGTTGGGTTATAGCTTGGGAGACCTTAACACATATTAGATAAAAAGCAATGAGTTAAGCCTTGCCCGTCATTGGTGAGTGGATGAGTAAAGTCGATGAGGGAGAGAATCAATAAGTTGCTGTGAGTCCGGGGAATTATAAACGTCTCGAGGAAGCATACTTCGTTTCCAGTGTCGTTACATGCCATATAATTCGGATTATATGGGGCTAGAGGTAAAGACTTTGGTGGTGTAGATTTGAGACCTGCCAACGGGCAGGTGAGAGAATCGGTTCAGATTACAATTTTCGCTGTGCCTACATTTTAAAGTATTAATTTTCCCAATCTCTTACATTGCAAAAATGTTGACAAACAAAAGCCCATGATGGGGGAAAAAAACAAGCTTGGCGCTTCGGGCCTATTCTTTCAAAATGCCTGTCATCAAAGAAACTCAACAAGTACATTAACGAGCATTCGAAACCCTGGATGTGGAAAAAAATTTGCTTTCAACTATTATCTAATTCAGGGGTTACACAAGTGTCCTCTTTTACAGCATAGTTCCGAGACGACTCATGATCAATCATTTGTCTCGTCGAGTTATTTTGAAACGTCTATACGACAATGTACTAAGAATGATTGCTATACTTATCTCTAGTAATTAGAAGAACAGTATTAGCGACTTTAGAAGAAGTTTTCAGAAGGTTATTACAAATCTTGCCTTAACCCTCACAAAGTGCTTACTCACTTTGGGATCACCATTGTAGAAATCGAGAACCCGCCCCCCCCCTATTACTTTAATCCCAGTGCACCGTCGGACAGTCATATGAACGCCTCTCTCAAAGATGGAAAGTCCTGTACGCTGAGAACTAAACGTACGATTGTCTAATACTGAGAAACGGCGAGTCTTATTCAAACTTTCCAAGGAATGTACTCGGAGGGAGTCATTGTCTCTCGGGGATATTAAGAAAGTATGAGCGGCAACGTTTAAACTATCGATTGCATGTGGTACTCGAAGCTCTAATGTTTATAATTCACAATAAGTGCCGAAATAATCCCTAATTCAATCTCTCTCTCTCTCTGTATACATTAGTAATTAATTATCTGGATTAATTAGTATGACTTATTATTATCACTTAGAAAAATTAGTATCCATTAGTATTAATGTTAAATGTAAAATGTGCGTATTAATCCGACAATAGTGTTGAATAAGTAACGAGAGATCTAGCTTTCCTTATAATTATAGGATCTCATGTTTAATTAATTTGACCAAATTATACTTATAAATACGGTTGTAATTCCTCTTATAATTGATACAAATGCCAAATCGAAGCTTATAATCCTCGCACAATAAAAAGTAACTGGTAGTTAACTCTATATATAATAGAAGAGCAATGTAACGTGCTCCTACGGCTTTATTAGAAAAAACA
>JABUQX010134560.1:15000-42851 GCA_015478945.1 Trachelipus rathkii | reverse complement strand
AAAAAACAAATTCAAATCTTCATAACAAAACTCAATTAAAACACCAAAACTTCATTATTAAATTCTTTTTCCATTTTGAAATGCATTTCAATGAAACACATTAATTTTTCAAATGCTGAAATACCTAAAAACTCAACTTTAAGATTAACCAAATTCAAAAGTTGAAATTTAAGGAAAAATCGTACTTTAAGATTTCTTTATTTAATGTGAAAATTAAGAAAAAAGCTAATTTAGAAGTAAAATTTTTTTTAAAACAAGGTTTTCACAACTAAAAAAATTGGTATATAAAAACAAATATTAAATTCAATAAAAACGTTAATTCTAGACACCTAAAACTATGAATAATTCACTTTCTCTTTTAAATAGGCATTCAATCAACTCCCATCATTCTTTGTCGCTACTTGGATCGTTTCCATTCAATTTTCGTTGTTATCGCTGTCAAATGTTAAATATACGTTAAATCTCACTAGAACTAAATTTAATGTAAAATTAACATAGCGCAATTTTAGAAGTTATATTTTTATTAAAACAGTTTCACAAACTAATAAATATTTGTATATAAAAACAATATTTAAATTTCAAAACTCAAATTTAAGACACCTAAAAATATTAATAAATCACTGTCACTTTTAAATAGCATTCCAATAACACATTATTTAAAAATGGCAAAATACCTGAAAACTCAATTTAAGACTTACAAAAAATTTTCAAATTTAAATTTAGTAATAATCTACTTTTAAAGTCTTCTAAGTGTAATTGTTAAAATTAGAAAAGGCGTCAATTATTAAGGTTAATTTAGTAATTTAAAAACAGTGCACATGACTAAAAATGTATTATTAAAACACAAATAGAAATTTCATAAAAAACTCATTAAACCACCTAAATATAATAAATCTTTCTCTTTTGAAACGCATTCAAATAAACACAGTATTTTCAATGCCTGAAAATACGTTAAAAACTCAATTTTATATTTAACAAAATAATTTAAATGTTAAATATAAAAAATCCTAACTTTTAAGATATCTAATTTAATGAAAATATAAGAAAAAACGTAATTTTCAGAAGTTACATTTTTTTAAACAGGTTTTCACAACTAAGAAAAATTTAATTAAAAAATATAAATTATGAAAGAAAAAAATTAACAAGCAACCTAAAACATAAATTTACCTTAGTTATTATTGAATAGAATTTCAAGATGCATAAAACACATCATTCTTCAAAGCTGAAAATACTCGGTTTAAATAACCCTCAAATCTTATACGATTATCCCATAAAATCTCCTAATGACCTGCACTTTAAGAAAAATCATCACTTTTAAGAGTCTAAATTAAGTGAAAATAAGAAAAAGCAAAATTAAGTTTTAATAAAACAGTTGGCACAACTAAATAATTTGGTATAAAAACAAATATGAAATTCCATAAAAAACGTCAATTAAACACAAAAACTATATAAAATCACTTTTCACTTCCGTCCCCGTAGACCACACCTTATTATTTTCAATGCTAAAATATCCTTTAAACCCCGTCAAAGAATACCAAATTTTTTCGTTTGTTGAAATAGAGGATTCGTAACTTTTAAGATCTAAATTGAAAAGTGAAATAAAAAAAGCGAATTTTAGAAGTTAAATTTTATAAACAGGTTCACAACTAATAAATATTCAATGAAAAACAAGAAATCATATGAAATTTCATTAAAAAACTTCAAATTTAAGACACCTAAAAATATTAATAAATTCTCATTTCTGCTTTTGGAAATTGCATTTCAATGAAACACATTATTTTTTCAAATGCTAAAAATCCTTTAAAAACTCAATTTAAGAATTACCAAATAATTCAAATGTTGAAATTAAAAAATCCTCTAAGATCTAAATTTTATGGAAAATTTAAGAAAAAGCCCGTAATTAGAAGTAAATTCTTATTTAACAACAGGTTTGAATGAACAACTAGCATGAACGAGAAAACAAAATTGAAATCATAAACTAATAATAGACACCTAAAAATTAAAAATTCACTTTCATTATATTTTTGTTAATGCAGATTATTATTGGCTAAAAATACCACCAATATTCCAATGTATATAAAAGAACCAGGCAAAATTGAAATTAGGTAGAATCCATTTAAATGAAAGTTTTAGAACATTTCAAAAGCTTCAAAATAATTAGCAGAAAGTTCAACGAAATAAAACAGCGTTTCACACACTAAGAAATATTTGTACATAAAAACAAATTTAAATCACTAAAAACCTAGTCATCTTAAAAACACTAAAAACTATATGAAATCTTTCTTTCTGCTTTTATAACTCAGACATTCAATGAATACACCATCAATTCAAATCTGAAAATACCGATAAAAAACTCTTAAAAATTAACAAATAATCAAATGTAGAATTAGAAAAATCTAGTGGATTTAGAAGTTCAAATGAATGTGAAAATTAAGAAAAAGCTAATTTAGAAGTTAAAATTTTTTAAAAAGTATTTTCCAACAAAATGAAAATTTGAATAAAACAAAATTAAATCATTAAAAAATCGTTAAATTCTTTTTAAAACTAAGAATAAATTCACTTTTCGCTTTTAAATAGGCATTAATAAACACAATTTTCAAATCTGAAAATACCCGTTACAACGCAATTCCAACACCAAAAAAATTCAGATGTGGAATATAGGAAAATCGTACTTTTAAGAGTTCTAAATTTTAATGTGAAAAGAAGAAAAAGTGTATTAAAGGTTAAATTTATTAAACAGGTGTAAATATGTAAATAAAATGGTATATAAAATTTAATATTAAGATTCATTTAAAAAACAATTAAGACACCTAAAACTAATAATAAATCTACTTTTCTGCTGGCAGAGAAAACCTATTTTTTCAATGCCTAAAAATACCGTGAAAATTCACATTTAATAACAAATATTTAATTGTATTTAAAAATCAAAAATCAAGATTTTCTAAATGTAATGTGAAATTAATAAAAATCTAATTTTAGAAGTAAAATTTTTTAATTAAGGTTTTCACAAACTAATGAAATATTGTAAAAAAACAAATATAAATTGTCCAATTAAAAACGTAATATCTAGACACCAAAACATTAATAAATTCACTTTTGAAATAGCATTCAATGAAACACATTATTTTCAAGCTGAAAATACCTAAAAACGCAATTTAAGATTTAACCAAATTATGTCAAATGTAAATTAGGAAAAATCTACTTTTAAGAGTTCTAAATTATTGAAAATTTAACAAAAACGAAAAGCTTATAATTTTAAAAAAAACATTACAACTAATGAAATATGTTATATAAAAACAAATATGAAATTTCATTAAAAAACTCAATTAAACACCTAACAACTATTATAAAGTCCCACTTTCACTTGAAACGCATTTCAATAACAATATTTTCCATGCTGCTAAAATACCCGTTAAAAACTCATTTTAAATAACCAAATAATTTCAAAAGGTGAAATTTAGAAAAAAATCGTACTTTTAAGATTCTAAATTTGTAATGTGAAAATACGAAATCTAATTTAAAATTAAATATTTTAAAAAAACATTTAATAAACAATAAATTACTATATAAAACAATATTGAACGCATTAAAAACGTCAATTAAGACACCTAAAACTATTATAAATTTTCTGCTTTTTGAAATGCATTTCAATAAACACATATTTTCAAATCTGAAATACCGTAAATACTCATACTAGATTTAACTAAGATAATTTCAAATTTGAAATTTAAGGAAAAATCGTACTTTAAGATTCAAATGTAATGATAATAGTGTCATAATTTAGAGTGAAAATTTTTTAATAAAAACAGTTCACAACTAATTAAATATTTGATATAAAAAACAAAATATGAAATTACAGTTGTTACATGTAATTTAAGACACCTTAAACTATAATAAATCACTTTTCTGCTTTTTAAATAGCATTTCATTAAACACATTATTTTTTAAAGTTGTAAATACCAATAAAATCAATTTTAATATTCCTCAATGGATTTCAAATATTACAATTTGAAACAAAAAACGACTTTCAAGATTCTAAATTTTAAAGTAAAAATTTATATAAAGCGTTTTAAAGTTAAATTTTTATAAAACAGTTTTCACACATAATATTTGTATATAAAAAACAATAATTGAACATGGATTAAAAGACGTCAAGTTAAGACACCTAAAAATAAATAAATTACTTTCTGCTTTGAAATTGCATTTAATTGAAACACATTTTTTCAAATGCTGAAACAACCGTTAAAAACTCAATTTTAAGAATTACCAAATTAATTCAAATGTTGAAATTAGAAAAACCGTACTTTTAAGGTTCTAAATTGCGTAATGTGTTAATTTAAGAATCGGCCTCAATTAATGTAATTTTATAAAAAAATTTCACAAACCCTTAAATTTTTTATATATAAAACAAAAATTAAATGCATAATGAAAATAAAATAGCAAACAATATAAACAATATAAATTTCTACTGCTTTACAATTGCATTCCAATGAAACACATAATTTTTTCAAATGCTATAAAACCGTTAAAAACTCAATTTAAGATTACCAAAATTTAAATGGAAATTAAAAAAACGACTTTTAAGACTTCTAAATTGTAATGGTAAAATTAAGAGAAAAGCGTAAAGATAATGTTATAATCTTTATTAAAACAGTTTACAAGTAATGAAATATTATATTAAAAAAAAAATAAATCAATTAAAAACTTCAATTGAAACATTACTATTATAAAAATTCGCTTTTCTGCTTTTGAAATTGCATTCCAATGAAACACATTATTTTCAATAATAAAAACCCCCGTAAAAAACTCAATTTAAGAATTACCAAATAATTCAAAATGTAAATTTAGGAAGAATTTTTTTTTAAATTGTAATGTGAAAATTAAGAAACGTAATTTTAGAAGTTTTAAATTTTTTAAGAACAACTTTCGCAATTAATGAAAATATGTGTATATAAAAAAAATTGAAATCATTAAGAAAATGTTAATTAAGTCACCTAAAACTATTAAAAATTCCACTTTCTGCTTTTTGAAATTGCATTACAAGGAAACACAATATATTTTCAAATGCTAAAATACCCTTAAAAACTCAATTTTAAGATTACCCAATATCAAATGTGAAAATTAGACACCGTACTTAATAGTCTAAATTTAAGTGAAATTAAGAAAAAACGTAATTTAAAGGTAAAAGTTTTATAAAGACATTTCACAACTAATGAAATATTTGGATATAAAAACAAAATTTAAATTTCATTAAAGGTAATATGTACACCTTTAAAACCAACTGAAATATGGATGTTCAAATGGAATCAAAAACATATATTTTTTCAAAGGCTGAAAAATACCGTTAAAAAATCAATTATAAGATTTACATATATGTATGAGAAATTAGAAAAATCTTTGTTATGAAATGATAATGGGGTGAAAATAAAAAAAAGCATTAGAATGGGGTTTCCCACAAGACAACAATGAAATTTAATAAAAAAATAGTGATTTTTTTTAAAAACCAATTTAAAACACCTAAAACTATAATAAATTCGCTTTCTGCTTTTGAAATTGCATTTCAATAACACAATTTTTCAAAATAATAAAAAATTCCCGTAAAAAACTCAATTTAAAATGACCCAAATAATTTCAAATGTGAAATTAGAAAAATCTTTGTTAAAATTCAAATTTTAAATGTGAAAATTAAGAAAAAGCAATTTTAGAAGTTATAATTTTATTTTAAAACATCGGTTTTCAACAATAATGAAATATAGGTATATAAAAAACAAATATTGAAATTTCATTACAAAACGCAATTAACACCTAAAACTAAAAATCCACTTTCACTTTGAAATAGGATCCAATAAACATTATTTTTCAAATGGCTGATACCGTTAAAAACCAATTTAAATATTTACCAAATAATTTCAATTTGAAAATTTAGGAAAATCTTACTTTAAACTTCTTAATCCATTAAACTATAAGCAAAGTAGGCCTAGGCCCTAATAAATTAGAAGTTATTACTGGAATAGATATTGTATATAAAAACAAATATGAATTCATTTAAACATGGATTTAAGACACTAATAAACATTAATAAATTTTCTTTATGCTGTTAAAGCACACTAAAATATTATTTTAAGGGAACTATCTTTAAAAATCACATTCATGACCAAATAATTTCAGAATGGTTAAATTTAGAAAATTACTTTAAGATTCTAATTAAGGTAAAAAATCTTAAAAAAAGCTAATTAGAGGTATAATTTTATAAAACAGTTCACAACTAAGAAATATGTTAAAACAAAAAATACATAAAAGCATCAATTAAATACCTATACCATTATGTTAAAAACAAAAAGAAAATTCATTACATTGACAAACCACTGTGACTATATGATGAATTCATTTTTCTGCTTTAAATTGAATTCAATAAACACATTCCTTTTACAATAAAATTCCTAAAATCAATTAAAGAATAAAAATATTTCATCTGATTAATTAAGTAAGACGTAAAAAAATCCAAGTTGGAAATGTAAAATTAAAGAAA
This sequence comes from Trachelipus rathkii, assembly GCA_015478945.1. NCBI lineage: Eukaryota > Metazoa > Arthropoda > Malacostraca > Isopoda > Trachelipodidae > Trachelipus > Trachelipus rathkii. The sequence goes on along the minus strand of JABUQX010134560.1, from coordinate 36,322 downwards.
AGTTACGTTAAAGTAAATTAGAAACGAAATTTAAGGGCCAATGAATCTATAATAAAACGCAAATATAAATATCATTAAAAAACGTTCAATAACAACCAAAACAAGAAAAATTCTCTTTCTGCCATCTTGGAAATTGCTTTCACTGAAGACCACTGATTATTTTCAAATCGCTGAATCCTTAAAACTCGAATTTTAATTAACAAATATCTGTCAAATTTAAATAGGGGAATAATCGACTTAAGAGTTCAAATTTGTAAGCTGAAAATTAAGAAAGGCGTAATTAAAGTTAAAATTTATTAAAAACAGGGTAACTTTTAATAAATTTGGTATATAAAAACAAATTAATTCTTACAAAACGTCAATTTAAGACACCTAAACTATAATAAATTCACTTCAGCTTTTGAAATATATTCAATACATCACTGGATATTGCAAACGTAGATATGACACTAAACTCATATTTTAAGTTAACAAAAATTGCTATTTATTGAAAAAAAATCTACTTTTAAGAGTTCAATTAAGTGAAATTTAAAAAATGCTTAATTTAAATAAATTTTATTAAAAACAGGTTTCAAAACTAATAAAATAGTATATAACAAATATGAATTTCATTAAAAAACCAATTTAAGACACCTTAAAACTATTAATAAATAACATTTCTGCTTTAAAAAAGCATTTCAATGAAACACAAATATTTTTTTTTCAAATAATACCGTTAAAAACTCAATTTAAATTTACCAAATAATTTCAAATGTGTGAATTTAGGAAAAATTATGTTTAAGAAAAAGTAAGTGAAAATAAAAAAATGTGTTTTAGAATTAATTTTATTAAAATTTTCACAACTAATGAAATTGGTATATAAAAACAAATATAAATTCATAAAAAACGTCAATTGTTTAATACACCCTAAACTATTAATAATCTACTTCTGCTTTTAAAGAGCATTCAATAAACACCTTATTTTCAAATTGAAAATACCGTTAAAAACTCAATTTAGATAAACAAATAATTTCAAATTTGAAATTTAGGAAAAATCACACTTTTAGTTAGACTGTAATTAAAATTAAGAAAATGCTAAGTTTAGAAATTAAATCTTTTTATTAAAACAGTGTTCACAACTAAGAAATTGGTATAAAAACAAAATTAGAATCCATAAAAAAACGTCAATTACACCCAAAACTGAATTTTGGTAATAAAAACAAAATATATAAATTCAATTAAAAAAGAAACAAGGCCCCTAAAACATTAAATAAAATTAACTTTCCGCTTTTTTAAATTGCATTTCAATGAAACACATTTATTTTTCAATGCAAATACGTTAAAAACTCAATTTAAATTATTTATAAAAATCAAATGTTGAAATTAGGAAAAAATCGTACTTTTAAAGTCTAAATTTTAATGTAAATTTATGTAATAAACTTCATTTAAAGTTATAATTTTATTCAACAGTCTTTCACAACTAATGAAATTATTTGGATATAAAAAACAATTATATTGAATTCATTAAAACGTCCAATTTGACACCTAAAAATATTAATAAATTCCTTTTTATGCTTTGAAATTGCATTCATATGAAACACATTATTTTCAGGAATAATGAAGAAATGCTGAAACTCAATTTTAAGAATTAGCAAATAATTTCAAATTGAAATTAGCAAAAAATCTACCTTAAAAGCTTCTTAAAATGTATCGTGAAATTAAAAAAAGCCCAATTTAGAAGTAAATTTTTATCTAAAACAGGTTTCACAACTAATAAATATTGTATATAAAAACAAATATTCGCATATCATTAAAAACGTCAATTTAAGACCACTAAAACTAATTAATAAATTACGTTCTATTAATATTAAAATAAATGAAAACACTTATTTTTCAAATGCTGAAAAACCGTTAAAAACTAATTTAAGATTTACCAAATAATTCTAAATTTGAAGATTTAGGAAAAAACCTACTTTTAAGAGTTCTATTGTAATGTGAAAGTTAAGAAAAAGCGTAATTTAGATGTTATAAATTTGAGCTTTTATGTTTCACACTAATAAAATTTTATATAAAAACAAATATGAAATTTCATTTAAAAAACGACAATTAAAACACCATAAACAATAATAATTGGCTTCTTCTTGTCCTTTTTGGAAATCATTCAGATGAAACACATATTTTTCAATGCTGAAAATACCGTAAAAACCCAATTTTAGATACCAAAATTCAAATGTTGAAATTTACGAAAAAACGTACTTTTATAGATTTAAATTAATGTGAAAATTAAGAAAAAGCGGTAATTTTAAAGTTAAAGTTTTTTATAAAAACAGAGTTCAAACTAATGAAATATTTGGATATAAAAACATATAAATTCATTAAAAAACTCCCATTTAAGACCACCTAAAACATAATAATTCTATCTCTTTTCTGAAAAGTGACATTAATAAACACATTATTTTCAAATGCTGAAATACCGTTAAAAACTCAATTTTAAAGATTTTACCAAATAATTTCAAAGCTTGAAACAAGAGAATTTGATTGTTAAAGTTTTTGAATTCGCCATTAAAATTCATGAAAAAGTTTTAGAAGTTGTAAATTTTTATTAAAACAGGTCTTAACAACGTAGTGTAGTATAATAAAACAAAATATGAAATTCATTAAAAACGCAATTAAAACACTAAGAACGATATATTAAATTCTTTTGCCTTTTTGAAAGGCATTTCAATAAAACACATTAGTTTTCAAATGCTGAAAATACCGTAAAAAGCTCAATTTTAAGATTTAATATTTGTAATGTGAAATTTCAGGAAAAATCGTATTTTAAGAGTTCTAAATTGTAATGTGAAATTTAAGAAAAAGCCGTTAATTTAGAAGCTTAAATTTTTTCTATTTAATACAAGTATCCATAACCAATAATGTTTGGTAGATAAAAAAAATATTTAAAATTCATTCAAACAATAATTTAAAACACCTAAAACTATTTATTAATTATCTTTCTGCTTTTTGAAACTGCATATCAATGAAACCATTAATTTTTCAAAGCCCGAAAATATCTTTTAGCAACGTAACTTATCATATAACAACATCGCAAATGGGAAATTTAAGTAAAATCTACTTCAAGATTCTACAGTTTATGTGAAATTTTAATAACCAAGATAACTTTTAGAACGTAAAATTTTCATTAACAACATCGCAAATAATGAAATATTTGGTATATAAAAACAAATAATTGATAAAATGAGAAAAACGTTAATTCCAACATTTTCGTCTACTATCGTCGTTATTTCTGGTATTCTGGTAATTCGACTCAGTATCTTCAAAATTTTGGCTTAAAACATTCTCAACCTCATTCATGTTTATCTGCATATTCCCAAATATGGGAAATTTAGGAAAAATCACTTTAGATTCTAAATTTGTTAATGTAAAATTTAGAAAAAAGCTTAATTTAGAATTTATAATTTTTATTAAAACAGGTTTTCCACAACTAATAAAAATATTTGGTATAAAAACAAAATATTGAAATGTCATTAAAAAACGTCAATTTAAACACCTAAAAACCAATTAATAAATTATCTTTCTGCGTTTTGAAATTGCATTTCAAGAAACACTTATTTTTTCAAATCCTAAAAAATACCGTTAAAAACTCATTTATAAGAATTATAAAATAATTTCAATGTGTAAATTAGAAAAATCGTACTTTAATAGTTCAAAATGTGTAATGTGAAAATTAAAAAAAAGCGTAAATTAATTTTTAAATTTTTATTAAAAAACCGTTCAATAACTTGAAAAATTACTAGATAAAAAAAAATCTGAATATCGTAAAAAACGTATATTAAAGACATCTAAAACTATTAATAAATATAATTTCTGCTTTGAAATTGCAATTTCAATTAAACACATATTTTCAAATGCTGAAAAAATACCGTTAAAAACAATTTTATAAATTACCAAATAATTTCAAATGTTGAAATTAAGAAAAACCTACTTTAAGAGTTCTAAATTTAATGTGAAAGTTTAAGAAAAAGTAATTTTAGAGTTAAAAATTTTATTAAAACAGTTTCACAACTAATGAAATATTGTATAATAAAAACAAAATAAAAATTCCATAAAAACCTACAAAATTAAAGACACCTAAAACAATTAAATTAAATTTCTATTTCTGCTTTTGAATTTGCTTCAATGAACCACAAGTTTTCCCAAATGCGAAAATACCGTAAAAACTCAATTTTTAAATTACCAAATATTTCAAATTGTAAATAGAAAATCAGAAGATCAATCAAAATGTGAAGAATTTAAGAAAAAAAGCGTAACTTTAGATTATAAATTTTTTTTAAAACAGGAGTTTCACAACTAATGAATATTATATATAAAACACATATTGAAATTTCATAAAAACGTCAATTTAAACACCTAAAACATTAATAGAATTCACGTTTTCCGCTTTTCAGAAAACTCTCTCAAGCAATACTTTTTTTTCAATCTGAAAATACCGTTAAAAACTCAATTTTAAAATTTACCATATAATTTCAAATGTTGAAAATTAGGAAAAACGTACTTAAATTCTAAAATTATTTATGTGAAATTTAAAAAAAGCGAATTTAAAAGTTAAATTTTTGTAATTAAAACATGTTTTCACAACAATGAACTATTATATAAAAACAAAATTGAAATTCATTAAAAAACTTCAATTTTAGACACCTAAAAACTATTAATAAATTCTTTTCTGCTTTTAAAACTGCATTTCAATGAAACTAATATTTTTTCAATGCTAAAATACCGTAAAAAACTCAATTTTAATATTAACAAATAATTTCAAATGTTGAAAATTAGAAAAAATCGTACTTTTAAGATTCCTAAATTTTAATTGAAAATTAAGAAAAAAGCGTAATTTGAAGTAAAATTTTATTAAACAAGTTTCACAACTAATGAATTATTTGTATATAAAACAAAATTGAATATTCATTTAAAAAACGTTAATTTAAACACCTAAAACTATAATAAATTCACTTTTCTGCTTTTGAAATAGCATTCAATGAAACACATTATTTTCAAATGCAGAAATACCGTTAAAAACTCAATTTAAGATTTACAAATAATTCAAATGTTAATATTTATGAAAAATCGTACTTAAATCAAAATGTAAGTGAAAAATTAAGAAAAAGCGTAATCTTTAAGTTATAATTTTATTAAAACAGTTTCACAACTAATAAATATGTATATAAAAACAAATATTATAATTTCATTAAAAAATCAAATGAAGACACCTAAAACTATTAATAAATTCACTTTCAGCTTTTTGAAATGCATTTCTATGAAACACATTAGTTTTTCAAATGCTTTACTGATACACGTATAAAAACCAATTTTAAATATTTACAAAAAATTCAATATGTTTAAATTTTAGGTGGTTAAATGTATTTTAAGATTCTAAATTTAATGTGAAGAATTAAGGAAAAAGCTAATTTAGAGTAAATGTTTATTAAACAGTTTTCACCAACTAATGAAATATTTGGTATATAAAAACAAATAATTTGAAATTCATAAAATTTTTTTAAGACCACCCAAAAGACTATTAAATAAATTCTTTTTCTGCTTTTTGAAACGCATTATTTAATTTAAACATTTGTTTGTAAATGCTTAAATACCTTAAAAATCAATTTTAATATTTCTATTTTTCAAATGTGAAATTTAGGAAAAATCTTACTAATAATTAAATTAAGTGAAAATTAAGAAAGCTTAATTTTAGAAGTTAAAATTTTTATTAAAACCGGTTTTCACAACTAATTAAAGTTTGCGTATCCTAGAAAACAAATATTAAATTTCATTCAAAAACGTAATTTTAACACCTAAAAACTATAATAAATCACTTCTGCCCTTTGATAGCATTTCAAAATTAAAGCACATATATTTTTTCGAAAGCCTTGATATAATACGTAAATAACTCAATTTTAAGATTTACCAAATAATTTCAAATTTAGAATTAGAAAAATCGTACTTTAAAGAGTTCTGAAATTTTAATGTTGAAATTTTAAGAAAAACCGTAATTTAGAAGTTAAATTTTTATTAAAACAGTGTTTCACAAACTAATGAAATATTGGTATATTAAAAATACTAATATTCAAATTTCATTAAAAAACAATTCTAGACACCTAATAACTATTAATAAATTCACTTTTCTGCTTTTTGAAATTGCATTTCAATGAAACACATTATTTTTTCAAATGCTGAAAATACCGTTAAAAACTCAATTTTAAACATTTCCCCGCGTAATTTTAAATGTTGAAAGTTAGGAAAAATCGTATTTTAAGAGTTCTAAAGGTAATGTGAATCTTTCCGATAAGATTGTAATATTAAACCAGTTTAATATTATTTTGATTGAAACGTCTTTGTAACTTGGGAAAGTGATATTAAGAGTCACATAGTTACAGCTATTTTTACACTTTATTAAGAACCTCATAACTAATATTAATTTCTTTTTTTGGTTTTTGGATGCATTCAATGAAACACATTACTTTTTCAAATGTAAATTTTCGGGAACTTAAAAGCTTATGTGTAGAGTTTGAAGAACAGGTACGGCTTTGATTCCAGATTTTATATTTCGTCTACTTTCAGTTCAATTGTAGGACGAAGTGTTTTGAACTAGCTAATTTAGAAGTTCCTGTTTTTTTCAACAGGTTTTCACATTAAAAACAAATATTGAAAACAAAATATTGAAATTTCATCAAAAAACGTTAATTTTACACCTTAAACTATAATAAATTTGCTTGTCTGTTTTTTGAAATTTCATGACACACATTATTTTTCAATGCTAAAATTACCGTTAAAAACTCATTTTAAGATTTACCAAAAAGTTTCAAATGTTGAATTGAACTTTACGTAGGTTCGTTCACTTCAGGAGATGAAGATTCACTAGAAGAATTAAGATGCAGTTAAATTTTTATCAAAAACAGTTTCATTATATGAATTATTTGTATATAAAAACAAATATTGAAATTTCATTAAAAAAAACGTCAATTTAAGACACCTAAAACTATTATTTATATTTTTCTGCTTTTTAAATTTTGCATTTCAATAAAACACATTAATTTTCAATGCTAAATACGTTAATAACTCAATTTAACGATTAACAAATAATTCTAAATGTGAATTAGGAAGTACTTCCTTTTAAGATTTCTAAGTTTGTAATGTGAAATATATAAAATTATGTTTATAATTGTATAAAACAGTGTTAAAATAATGAAAATATTTTATATAAAAAAAAAAGATTCAAAATTGCTTTAAAAATAAATTTAAGTGACTTCCTATATCAATTAAAGTTTTTAGTATCTACAATTTTAGATTATTTTAATAGCAAAATTATTTTCAAATGCTAAAATACCGTTAAAAAACTCAATTTTAAGATTAACCAAATAAATTCCAAATGTTGAAATTTTAGCAAAAATCGTACTTTACATAAATTAAGGAAATTTTAAGAAAAAGCGAAATTAGATGTTAAATTTTTTTATAAAAGTTCCAAAACTAATGAAATATTAGTATTATAAAACAAATATTGAAATTCATTAAAAATTCAATTTAATTCAGCGAAAACTTTTAATAAATTCACTTTTCTCTTTTTTGATGTATCATTTTAATACACACATTATTTTTCAATGCGAAAAATACCGTTAAAAACTCAATTTTAAGAGTACCAAATAATTTCAAATGTTGAAATTTAGAAAAATCGTACTTTTAAGAGTTCTTAAATTTGTAATGTGAAAATTAGAAAATGTATATTTTAGAAGTAAATATTTTTTATATAAACAGGTTCACAACTAATGATATATGTGAAGAAAACAAATATTGAAATTTCATTAAAAACGCATTTGAAAACCCTAAAACTATATAAATCTATTTCTGCTTTGCAAACTGCATTTCAATGAAACACATAATTTTCAAGCTGAAAATACCGTAAAAAATCAATTTTTAAATTAACCCAAAATTTTCAAATGTTAAATATAGGAAAAATCTACTTTTAAGAAGAAAATGCTTAATAAGCATTTTAAGAAGAAAATGCTTAATAAAAAAGTGTAATATTTTTGTGATCGCAGATTCATAACAAATTAATCATATTTCTATATTAAGAAATATGAAATTTCACTTAAAATAATTAAATTTAGGACACCTAAAAACTATTAATAAAATTCACTTTTCTGTGCTTTTATAATAGCATTTCAATGAAACACATTATTTTTTCATAATGCTAAAACCTTTAAAAAACTCAATTTTAAGATATTACAAAAGAATTTCAATGTTAAATTAGAAATATCTTACTTAAGATCTAAATTGAATGTCAAAATTAAATAAAAAGCAGATTTTAAAAGTATATTTTTATTACAAAACATGTTTCACAACTAATGAATATTGGTATAAAAAACAAATATTTAAATTTCATTAAAAAAACGTCCATTATGACACTAGAATTTAATAAATCACTTTTCAGGCTTTTTAAAAGCATTTCAATGAAACACAATATTTTTCAAAATGCTGAAAAATACCGGTAAAAACTCAATTTTTAAGATTTACCAAAAAATTCAAATTTCGATTTAGAAAATCTTACTTTAAGATTAGAAATTATTAATGTAAAATTTTATTAGGAAACTAATTTAGCTGTTAAACTGTCTATATTTCAAAAGAGTTTTCTCAACTAATGAAATATCTATGGTATATAAAACAAATATGATGAATTTCATAAAAAACGCAATTAAGACACCAAAATACTATTAAAAATTCTCTTTTCTGCTCTTTTAAATTGGCAATTCAATGAAACACAATTTTTTTCAAATGCTGAAAAATAAGAAATAACGCAGATTTTAAATTTAACAAAAATTTAAATTATGAAAGTATTAGGAAAAATCGTACCTTTATAAGTTCAAAATTTGTAAAATGTGAAAATTAAGAAAAAAGCTAATTTAGAAGTTAAATTTTTTTTTAAAATCAGATTCATTAACACAAATGAATAATTTGAGTCTGGACAAAAAATGAAATTGAATTAAAAAATTTGAGTTCTAGTCACCTAAATACTATAAAAATCACTTTCATGCTTTGACATACCATACAGATAAAACACATCTATTCTGGTGTTTCCACTAAAACTCCATTTTAAATTTATTACGTAAGTTAAAATTTTCAATTAGAAAAATCTTACTTCTAGAGTGATAAAGTAAATGAAAATTTAAAGAAAACAGCTTAATTTAGAAGTTAAATTTTATTATAACACAGGTTTTCAAATAATGAAAATTTGGTAGATAAAAACAAATATTGAAATGTCATTAAAAAACGTCAATTTAAACATCTAAAACTAATATAAAATCACCTTTCAGCTTTTTGCAAATGTTGTGGAGAATGCAACAAGCATGGAATTTCAATATGGATGGCTGGAGAAATTGAAAACTCAAATAGGAGTTTACCAAAATAATTTCAATGTTGAAATTTAAATCCTACTTTAAGAGTTCTAAATTTTTGTAATGTGAAAAATTTAAGAAAAGCGTAATATTTAGAAGTAAATTTTTTATTAAAACAGGCTATCACAACTAATAAATCTATTATAGAAAAAAATATTGAAATTTTATTAAAAAAAACGCAATAAGACACCTAACAACAAGTTAGTTAAATCTCTTTTACTCCTTGAAATTGCATCAATGGAAACACATCTTTTTCAAATCATGAAAAACCGTAATAATCTCAATTTAGAATTACCAAATAATTTCAAGTTGAAATTTAGGAAAAATCTTACTTTAAGAGTTCTAATATTAATGTGAAAATTTAAGCAAAAGCGTAAATTTTAGAAGTTAAATTTTTTATTAAAACAGGTTCTTCACAACTAATGAAAATATTTGTATATAAAAACAAATAATTGAAATTCATTAAAAAACTCAATAAGACACCCTAAAACTTATAATAAATCACTTTTCAGGCTTTGAAAATTGCATTCAATGAAACACATTAATTTCATAATCTGATAAATATCACATTCAATTGTAACAACAAATCAATTTCAAATTTTGAAATTTAGGAATAATAACGTACTTTTAAGACTTCTAAATTTGAATGTGAAAATTTAAGAAAAAGCTTTAATTTTAAGAAGTTAAATTTTTTTAAAACAGTTTCACAACTAATGAAATATTTTTATATAAAAAAGAAAACTGAATTCGTAAAGAGAACGTTATGCAAGTTTCTCTAAATATAAAAAATTCACTTTTCGGCTTTTTGAAATAGCAATGAAACACATCATATTTTTCAAATGCTAAAATACCGTTAAAAACTCATAAGATTTACATTAGAAATAATTCAAAGATTTATTCATGAAAAATTAAACTTAAAGTTTTCTTATAATTAAAGAAAAATTTAAAATCAGAAATAGCTTTATAAATTTTATTAAAACTACAAGCAACTAATGTTAAATATGATGCTTATAAAAACATATACTTATAATTTCATTAAAAAAAACTCATACTGACACCTTAAATATTAATAAATTACCACTAAACCAAGTTAACACAACATAAATAAAAACAATAAACTAACTTTAATCAAAATTATTTGTATTTATTTTAGAATAAGTGATAACTAAATGATTTCTATTCTCAAATTATAACTAAATAGGACTAAATAAATACAAAAATATTGATAATCTTATAAAAAATATATTATACCCAATTACTTTGCCTAAGAATACTTAAAATTAATAAAATAAATAAATACATTAAATAATACTAAATTCAATAAATCTTGTGGCTTATTTATTTATAATAAACCTAAAGCATTCAAAAAAGTAATTTTATCCTTAATAAAATAATTCAAGTTACGTACTCTAGAAATGTGAACCGAAAGAAATAATAATAAGAATATGAAGGCTATTTATGGAAGAAACTAATGTTATTCGTAAATGTTATTTCATAGCACATTTAACTATAAATAAATTATTTGCATAACTAGGAACATAAAACAAAACACAAAATCTACTAATTAGTTCTTAAAATTACGACGATTCAATCTCAAAATGGAAGCTTTGGTCACGACTTTAATATTAAAATAGGTCTTTCAAAAAATATATTAGGAAGAAGCTCAAAAAGTCAAATAATGAATTTAAACGTTATTAAGTAATTTAATAAATAAATAATGATTTTACTTTAAATAATATTAAATAATAAATATAAAAAGGATACTGATTTAAAATAAACTTAATAAAGCTTAAATAACTAAGAAAACAATAGAAAAATTACTTTAGTTGTCTATAAAAGTTTTAGTTTGCATCAAAGAAAACCAAAATAAAAGATATAACTTAAATAAATGGAATGGCAATATTTTAAGTCTTCAACAAATCAGAACTTTAATTTTACAACGATTTATGAAAAGAAATATATATAAAAAAATAGAGAAAAATAAACTACATTATATAAAAATAATGTTAATCTAAACCAGCGTTTCTCAACCTTTTAAGTCATAAAGTTAGTAACCTCGCGACCCAATAATTACCCCATATATATATATATATATATATATATATATATATATATATATATATTTATATATAAATATATATATATATATATATATGTTATTATATATAAAAATATATATATATATATATATATATATATATATATATATATATATATATATATATATATATATATATATATATATATATATATATATATATATATATATATATATATATATATATATATATTTTTAATTTTTAATAAAAATGCTTTTTGATGGAGTAAGCATATAATTTTTTCTTATTGAGTATTAACTTTTTATAAATAACAACTGTGCAACATTTGATTATAAATACTTTTAATTTTTTTTTGCGACCCACCGCGACCCACCGTATATCCGCTCGGGGCCCCCTTGGGGGTCGCGACCCCCCGGTTGAGAAACGCTGACCTAAACTAAATGCGTTTTAGATTTGGCAAGTTTTTCTTCCAAATCGAAGGACGTTCTTGAGTTCATTTTCGATGAAAAATCAAATGAACATTCTTCAGTTTTGAGGTTTGTTTACATTTTATCAAGACCCAGCCTGCAGCCACACCAGGATCTTTTTAGCGTTATACTACTTATACATAGGTATATAGATATATATTATGTATATTATATTATATTATATATATATATATATATATATATATTATTATATATATATATATATTACTATTATTATACATATATATCTATATGTAATTGACAGTATAAATTATAAAAAAAGTTATTATGCTATATATATATATTATTATTGGTTAACTCTTAATATTCTATATTATTATATATTAGTTATTATTATATATATATATTGTTATTATATACATATATATATATATATATATATATATATATATTATACATATATTATTATTAAGGTTATTAAGGTTACATATATTAAGTTACAGATATATTACATATTACTACATATATATATATATATAAACAAACATGTTTGAAACATGATCACTTCTGAGGACGTCACAACAACAACGATAATAACAGAGAAATAAAATTTCAATTTTGTAATTTTTATAATTATATTTCCCAGTTCTGGGAAATAACATAATTAATATATTTCGAAGATAAAATAGTGGTTCGAAAACTTGAAAACATTAAAAAAAACATTTTTTTACGATTTCATGTGACGTCACAAACTCAAGAATAAAAGCTTAAGAACGTTAAGAACGAAAAATAGCAACCTTGGGGATGGAAGAAAAATTCCTGATTTCGCTAGAAAATTTACTTCCGTTTGAAAGAATATTGACAAATCAAATGAGAAAGTGAAGAACTTCTTCCGTTTAAAAGAATTCTTGCCAAATCGAAAACGCGCTTAATATCTGCAAGTACTTCTTCCAATCGTCTTTTCTATGGCAAATGAGTGCTTTTGTCATAAAATACGTGAGCAGATCCCTTTTTAAAAGGTAAACTAATCTATTTTATTTTATTTAAGATTTTATAATAGTAATTAAAAATTTTACAATATATATATATATATATATATATATATATATATATATATATATATATATATATATATATATATATATATATATATATATATATATATATATATATATATATATATATATATATAGAAGAAGGTATATATATATATATATATATATATATATATATATATATATATATATATATATATATATATATATATATATATATATATATAGTTTATATATATTATATATATCTATATATAAATATATATATATATATATAAATAATATAAATATATATATATATATATATATATATATATATATATATATATATATATATACAGTGGCGGCTCGTCTATATGGGCTCCAGGGCTGCAGCCCCTCCAAATTATAACTGCCAGGCATAGGATGTTGATAGAAATATGAAATTTTTGTCAAAGAAAAGTGATCTGAATTTTTTTTAACAATTTAATACATAAAAAAGCAGTATTCAATTAAGAAAATAACAAATTAATGCTTTTTGCAACTGCAAATTGTTGGTACGATATTTATTTCAATATATCTAATTAAATAAAAAAAGGGCTGTAATTTTGCTGCCCATAAAAAAAAAAAGCCAACTTTATAAGTTCTTAAAAGTAAGACATCTGGCAACTTAGCAAACTAAAGCATACTAAATTTCTATAGTACCTTTTGTAAAGTTGCTAGTTTGGCCTATTTTACTTCATAGCAACCTGGAATTTTTTCTCATATAAAAATAAAGTTGAAATTTGAGAAAGTTGCTATATTTGTCCATGTATGTCCTCTTTTTACTTGTATTTAGAGACACTGACTAAAGTCAGTTTTTTCGCATCTTTCATGGGGAGAGTTTGTGTTTATTTTTTTTTTTTGTGCGAGAAATAACAGTGAAAATATAGAACCAATGAAATAATACTGGTGTTGTTATATATATATATATATATATATATATATATATATATATATATATATATATATATATATATATATATATATATATATATATATATATATATATATATATATATATATATATATATATATATGAGAGAGAGAGAGGAATGCGTGAGTTATTTACAAAGTGCTATACTGAAAAAACAGAAACATATTGAGAGAAAGAGAGAGAGAGAGAGAGAGAGAGAGAGAGAGAGAGAGAGAGAGAGAGAGAGAGAGAGAGAGAGAGAGAGAGAGAGAGAGAGAGAGAGAGAGAGAGAGAGAGAGAGAGAGAGAGAGAGAGAGAGAGAGAGAAAAGAGAGAAAGAGAGAGAGAGAGAGAGAGAGAGAGAGAGAGAGAGAGAGAGAGAGAGAGAGAGAGAGAGAGAGAGAGAGAGAGAGAGAGAGAGAGAGAGAGAGAGAGAGAGAGGCCAAATCATAGATAAGCAGGCAATGACATTTTTCGTTTCTGACACCTCTGAAATACATTTTTTTTTAGGCTTTTGCATTACAGAATGTGTTCGAATGCATGCAATCGATATTTTAAAAAAAAGTTCTATAATTTATGCACACATTTACACAAATATAAAAAATTAAGTAATAGTCCGTATGAGGGTAATCCTATCAGATATTGATATTTTAGAAAAGATAGTCGATTTTATATTTCCATCTAGTGTTCCATCTAAAGTTCAAATGTAATGTGTTTTTAATTACAGAATGTGTTCGAATGCATGCAATCGATATTAAAAAAAAAAGTTGTAATTTATGCACACACATAAATATAAATTATTTTTTACGAAATTGTTGTACATATATATATATATATATATATTATGAAATAACAAGAAATATATATAAATAAAAAATATATATATATATATATATATATATATATATATATATATATATATATATATATATATATATATATATATATATATATATATATATATATATATATACATACATGGGCGTAGGCATATATCAGGATGGCACGGAAAAAAATCAATTTGATTTCAACTCGATTTTTCACTTGATTTTGCTCTAAAAAATCATGATTATTTGCTCATTTTGATTTTTTTGGCTGTTTTATATATATTTTTTAAGTTTTTTGTATATTTAAGTGATTTAACTTCAATAGAAATAAAAAATTATAATAATAATATCATAGCAAGGCTACTCTGTTACAAATTTCTACACTATAAAAATGTCAACAAAAGATCATGTTTCAAACATGTTTCTTTATTTCTGATGTAATATATTATCATCATCACAAATAACATTCTTTAGTGCTGTTGTTTCATTGTTTCCATTGTAAGATTTTTAACCTTTGAACCCGTATAGCCTCCAGGGTTAAAATAATACCTAATCGAACTTTAAAAAGTTTGTTTACAAATTATATTTCATGTGACGTCACTAATCTCAAAATCAAAAAAACCAAAAAAAAAAAAAAATAAATTTATTTTTTTTTAAAAAAAAAAAACACAACCCTTATATATATATATATATATATATATATATATATATATATATATATATATATATATATATATATATATATATATATATATATATATATATATATTTGTTAATAAGGTTATATATATATATATATATATATATATATATATATAGTTATACCTCAATGTATATTAATTACGCCAAGTTTACACGAGCTGCCACTGTATATATATATATATATATATAGCATATATATATATATATATATATATATATATATATATATAGAAAATATATATATATATATATATATATATATATATATATATATAACATATATATATATATATATTCTGCTCAGATACTCTAGTTATATAAAGGTCTCATTCACCCCTGCATGGAATACTGTTCCCACATTTGGGTTGGATCCGGTTCCACCCTCCTTTTGGATAGAGTTGAAGCTAAGGCAAAGAGGCTTATAAACTGTTCCATACTCTCTGACTCCCTTGACCCTCTTTCCCTGCGTCGTGACGTAGTGCCTTTTATCTCTTTCTATAGATATTACAACGGCAGGTGCTCGTGAATTGACCTCTCGCATTACTCCACCACTGCGTCGCCCTCGTAACACAAGAGGTGCCTTGTTCTCACATGAAAATTGTGTGGAGATCGGAAACCCCAAGCTTGCTCTTTGTGATACCTCCTTCTTTCCAGTCACATTTTTTTCTGTGGAACTCCTTGCCTTCTTTTATTTTCCCCGCAATATTTAATCTTCCTTTATTTAAGTCCGGCGTCTGCGCCCACCTGAGGGAAATGCGTTAGGCAAGACTGGGTGGGTTTACTTTCCATTTATTTCCAATTTTTATTTTTCTTTATGTAATTTTTCTTTTTTTTTATTCATTTATTTATTTATTTGTTTATTTATTTATTTTATTTTTGCCCCCTCCTTGAAAAGGGCATTGCCCGTAGTTAGTGGTGGTATCATGTAAAATATGTATATATATATATATATATATATATATATATATATATATATATATATATATATATATATATATATATATATATATATATATATATATATATATATATATATATATATATATATATATATATATATAGGCGAGCATCCCGAAAGCAACATGCATGTAACTAAAAAACTATAACAGCTACAGGAAAATAGATAACATTTTTGATTTCAGCAAGCAATTTCATCGATGAAACTTTAAAAAAAATTATTTTATTCTAATATTTATTAATAACAACTTAAATATTGGTATCACCTTAGGTCTGGCAGCGTATGCTCTGAGTAACCTTTCATTTCTGCAGTAGTACGAGAGCAAGAGTTACCAAATATCGTTTTTTTTCATTATGCTCTGACGAAAATGTTATTTTTTTTAATTTTCTTTTTAGGGGGTTCGAGCCGACGGTGGGAGCAGAGTCGGGACGAGGTCTCCCCCGTCGTCCCTTGGTAGGCCGAGAAACTCCGACTCTGTCCATCTTTGTGGTTTACCCTTCGGTTATCATTTAGTTAAAAAAATCGACATTTGGCAACTTTGACGCTCCCGGAGCGCTAGAGCTCCGTTCTTCTCAAACACAATAATTATCATACATTTTTCCAATATATATATATATATATATATATATATATATATATATATATATATATATATATATATATATATATATATATATATATATATATATATATATATATATATAGTTAGTTATATATATATATATATATATATATATATATATATATATATATATATATATATAAATAAATAAATAAATATAAAATTAGAAAAAAAATATATATCTATATAGGAATGTCAATACTTCAATAATAGTGAATAGAACACTTTAACTCAATAAAGAAATCACCAATAAATAACACTACTAAATTATATGAAAAATGGCCAAAAAAGAAAAATTGAAATAGATTATTTAAATATGCAAATAGATATTTAAAAGAGGAAGAAAATAAAAAGCCCACCGACTCCCGAGGAGTTAATTAGTTTAAAGGATACTTTCTGTGAGAACCTTTACCTTAATGTGAGGCACGGTTGTTGCTCTTGAAAAACCAGTATATCTCGTCCTCCCGGCTGTTGTTGTTGTTGTTGGGATCCCCATAGAATAGCTTTTGTCTTCTTTTGAAGAGAAGGCAGTGGTAGTAATGACCACAATTGAACATAAAGGGAGACCAAAAATAAAATTAACACATGCAACAAATCCTCACCTTCAATGAGAGATTCTGGTGCATAAAAGTAAAGATTCCTTTAACCGAAGCTAAATTTTCTTTAACTTTATTAAAAAATATTGAGAGTTTTCAATGTATAATACAAAATGACATCAAAAATAAATTTAAACTTTTACTTAACATTTATCTTTATTAGGTCTCTTTCTAGGGTTACTCTTACCCCCAAGAAACAAAAAAGAAACCCCAAATAACCATCTTTTTACCTACCCTATCCTTAGGGACAAACTTCTGTGTGGAATTCTCGTCTTACTACCAAAAATCATTCTTTGGATCGATGGTCTTTTCCTTCTTTCTTTATTGTCTTGTTCGGGTGACGCCTAAATTCAGTATTTTTCTTTGTTTATTTCTGGATGAATGTTCTCAATTGTTTTATTTTTTTATTATTATGGTCTCCTTTCGATTTAAATTTTCTTCTCATTAGATTTTGATGGTATTTACTTTATTATTATTTCCTGTTCTAATATTTAATTTTAGTAAGAAGAAGAGAGACCTTGAAAGCCATCTTCACGTAATTGTACTACAAATTTAACTATATTACATATAAGTTTTTGATTGAAATTTAATTCGTTGTTAAACATAATATATAAAAAAAGTTAAAACAAAAATTAAGGTTTCTGTAAAAGGGTTAAATTTGACCTACTTTGCGATGAATCTGGTGGAAGGAGAAGGAATGAATACTTTTAATATAACATAATAGTTATGTTTGCCTCAGAAAGTTGTTGAGTTCGACATGATTGCAACATTTACAAAAGTGTTAGATAGGTATTTGGATGGTTTGGGGTATCATACAGTATATTTTGACTAAGTCAAATTCCCTGTTGAACTACAGTAGTAATCCCAACCTATTTCTAAATTATTAATATAATGTTATTATTAAAGCTCGTAGTGGGGTTAGCATGTACTTTAGCTATTGTTTATTCTTTACTTGTGGTGATTTGTGTATTAAATGAAGTTACTGACAAAGCCCTAGGTGTTTTGTGGATTTGCGTGAGCATATTTGGTGATTGGTCTCTATTAGATTGACTATGATGTGCTCTTGACATTCTAGTGTCTGTCTTCTGAGTTTAAAAAATATATATTAAAATAATGTTTGATATACCTTATACAATATCTATGTTTATTTTATACATATATACTTTTATTTGTTTTAAATATTTATTCATGTATTACTGAAATTTAGTGAACTTTAATTCTGGCCTGTAATTTAAAAACAATTAAAAAAGAAAATTTGATTTGTTTATTCAATTTATTATAATACTAATATTAATTAAAATTTATATAATTAAAAATAAATTTTTTAAGGGAATGTAACTCAAAAAACATATCGTTGATCCCTGCTCTCTCACCTGTCTTTGTTTACAAAGTGAATGCGGGCCTCACCCAAAGGGTTTGTCGCTGCTTGTTTTCTGCACAAAATGATGCAAGCGATGACGGAATAGTATTTAGGAGAGGCAGAACGCCAGACCTTAATCATCTATGGAGCAAAGACTTATATTCTTGCCTCCCGCTCTAAAACCTAGGCACAAAAATAAGCAGCAAAATATATTATGGCATCAAACATTTTGGTGGGACACTGTTATCAAAAATAATTATAAAAACTAATATAGCTTCTTATATGTATTTTTGCAAATTACCATCTCAAAATCTGGCCAAGGATCCCTACAGCATATCCTGTCAAGGAGGCCAAGAATATATTTAAATCCACTCAGAAGAGGACAGTTTAAATGTGAATATAAGGAGGTCTGCTTAGATTAAGGTCAAATTATCCAAACAGAAGATTAATTACTCAGTTGAGTACTCCTGGAAACTCTACCAACAAAGGTGAGAAAAATTAAAGACTTGGGTTTTGTATGCTCCCAAATTTGGGACTTTTTCTATTTATTAGTAAATGAATTAGAGGGTGAAAGGGGTTCTAATTATTATAAAATATTAACCACTTGTTTCGATTATTAATTATAGATTGAATAAATAACTAGATTGAATTTTCATCTTTTTTTTTTGTATAATAATAATAATAATAATGATAATAATAATAATAATAATACATACACACACACATAATTTAATAATAATAATAATAATAATAATAATAATAATAATAATAATAATAATAATAATAATAAACAAATAAATAGGAGCTTATAAATCCCATTCTTAAAGATTGGGATTGGCTCCAAAGTAATAAGAAGTTGGACTGGTAATATTAACAGAAGAAGGAGAAAACCAGCAAGATAGAGAAGAAGAATTAATCTTACACTTATATATATATATATATATAAATATTCTCCCTTAAATAATAAAAGTAATAATCTATAATCTCCCTTAATTAAATTTAATGGAAATATTTTATACATTTAATTTTTTTTTAAGTAAATTTAAAAACCAAATCCTTTTGATTTTCCCTTTCTCCAATTTTCCTTAATAATATTTGTCATATTTTCTGAATTTCTTACTGTCTCTATATTTCCAATCTTCTAATGATATAATAATGAAAATAATGTAGTTTTATAATATAAAACATAAATAGTAATATTAAGAATAATTTAGAATGATTTAACATAAAAAAAAAGATCTAAATTCTGTAATAAAGGTTGGAAATAAAACAATTTTGCTAAATTAATAACCACCTTAAAATAGGGTAAATAAAATAAAAGCATGAATAAAAAAAAACTAAAATAAATTATAGAATCACATCAGAAAATTTTAAATATAAAATAAAGAACCAAATTATAAAATAAGATATTTTAAAATAATTAGCACAAATTAAGTTAAATTTGAATGTATATTGAGTAGCTAAATCAATTTCAATCGCAAATCCATTTCTAGGCTATTAAATATTCTTATTAAAAGTTTAAAAGATAGGTTTATACTTAACTTGAATGGAATAAATAACAAAAACCCTTTTCTATAAATATATATATATATATATATATATATATATATATATATATATATATATCTTCTCGCAGATATATATAGTATATAGTATATATATATATATATATATATAAGGTTATATATATATATATATATAAGTTATAATATATATATATATAAGGCTAGTTATATATATATATATATATTTCAGATGTTAATATCTCTTTATCTTTCTCCCAGATTTGATAAAATAGTAGAAGATTTTCTTTTTAAACAGAAAAGCAACCTACTTTATTACACATCAGAAAAAGATATTTAAAAATTTAATGAAAGTAACACCGAAAAAGAAAACCAATAAAGAAAGAAAAATTTAATTAAAGAGAAAAAATCAAAGTGTGGAAAAGGAAAAAGTTTCAATTGCCCTAAATACAGGGTACGTGAGTAGATAGAAAGTGTGTTTCAACAAGGGATAGATATTCAAGGGTGGTTAGGCATACAACTTTTTAAAGAGAGAGATTACTTTACAAACCACTTAAATCTCACTTGAAATTTAGTGCAATGATAGACTTCAATGAAATAATAGTTTGTGTAGTTCATAATTGGAAAGTATAGCAAATTGTTGAGAAGAATGTAAATAATTAAGATCAGATTAAAACTCAAAAAGAGAGAGGAGGGACCTATTTCATGTATTAATTCTTCTGTTATTTAGGACCCGACTGTGAGATCCAAGTGAGAGACCCAGCCGAGAGCCAACAACCAAGTTCTAAATAATAAGAGAAGGTTTTATTCCTTTGTGGGGTAGATCCACCGTGCCTAAG
>JABUQX010134560.1:5000-7500 GCA_015478945.1 Trachelipus rathkii | reverse complement strand
TACAAGGTTACTGATATATATATGGTGTAATATATATATATAGTGTATATATATAAGAAGAGGCAGAGAGAGAGAGAGAGAGAGAGAGAGAGAGAGAGAGAGAGGCACGATCCAGGTTATACATTACTAACGGAGCTAAATTTTTGAGTAACGGAGTAGTTGCTTTTTCTTTCATGTAACGCACCGAATAACTTCCGTTATTTTTTCCTCCGTTACTTTTTAGTCCGTTACATTTTGTTCGACTTTCTTTGAATGTTGATAGCTAATTTACCAACACGGTCGCTATTTGTAAAAATTTTTATATTATATATATATATATAAATATATTTCTCTATCTATAGGATATATGGTATATATATATATATATATATATATATTGTTATATATAAGTTATATATATATATATATATATATATATATATATAAAGATTTATATATATATATATATATATATATATATATATATATATATATATATATATATATATATATATATATATATATATATATATATATAAATATAGTATAATTAATAAGGGGAATCTGCATAGATTAATGAATAGGGATGGTGCTTTCTTAACTGATGAAATGAATGTGACTAGAGTGTGGTGGGAGCACTTCCAAAATCTGCATAACATTGGCAGTAATGAAGAGGTGATAGTGAATGTGTGTGGGTTTGATAGTGCAAGAAGAAATAGGTATTTTGGAGATGAGGCCATTGGTAAGGGAGGTAATGTGTAGAGCGAGAAAGTTGAAGAATGGTAAATCTGCTGGTATAGATCAAAATACCGGTGAAATGATCAAGAACGGAGGCAAGATGGCTATTGATTGGACTTGGTATTTGTGTAACAAAGCGTTTATGGAGGGTGTAGTTCCGAGGGATTGGAGGAGAGCAATAATAGTACCCTTATATAAGGGTAAGGGAGATAAGAGTAACTGTGGTATTAATTATAGGGGAATTAGTTTAAGTGTAGTAGGGAAGATATATACTGGTATTTTGGTCGAAAGAATGCGTCGAGTGACTGAAGAACTGATTATGAAGAACAAGGATGTGTGGTAGAGGATGTGTGGATCAAATCTTTACATTGACAAATAATTGAGAAAATAAGGGAGAAGGAGAATAAATTGTATTTAGTTTTTTTTGATTGGCAAACAGGCGTATGATATGATTAAAAGGGAAGCTCTATGGCAGATGTTATTGATATTTGGTGTTGGTTGTAAGTTACCTATTATATGCGGATGATTTGGTTTTGTATGGCGAATCTGAGAGAGAGTGAGAGGATTGGTAGAGAGATTTGGAAGGGTGTGCAAAAGGAGATGTTTGAAGGTAAACGTAGATAAGAGTGAGGTTATGGTTGTGAGTGAGGACAGTTCTCGGTGTAGCTGTTAGATGGCAGAGCTGGTACATGTGTCTGAGTTTAAATATTTAGTATATATATGGTGGATGAAAAAGGAACGGATGACGCAGAGTGTAGTAGGAAAGTTGTGAATGGCAGGAAGGTGGCTGGTGCAATTAAATCGTTGGTGGATGTAAAGGGACTAAGCCTTGAGTGCGCTAGGATCTTGTATGATGGTATTTTTTTAAATAATAAGGATAATGTTGAAAATTTAATATACACATACTAATAAATTATTTAAAGTACCGTAATTAATGTCAGTGTCAAAAGCTAAAAGTAACGGAGTAACGGAGTAACGGCACTTCGTTACTTTTCCTTTCAAAGAAAGGAAATGACGATAACAACTATTTTTTTCGAGTAACTGAGTAAACGATTAATGGAACTAACTTGAGTAACGATTCAATCTCCGCATATATGCTATTATTATATTACATATATATTATACATATATATATATATATATATAATATTATTATTATTATTATATATATATATATATATATTTATTTGTTATTTTTAATTTTATATTTTTATATATATATTCATATATATATATATATATATATATATATATATATATATATATATATATATATATATCTTAGTTATTATACGCGCGTCTGCACATATATATATATATATATTATATTATATATATATATATAAGAGTTATATACATAAAATACCATTAAGATATATATAAATATATTTATATATATAAATATATTATATATATATTATTTATTCTTTTTTTTTTATATATATTTTTATATATATTATTATAATATATATATATATATATATATATATATATATATATATATATATATATATATATATATATATTGTAAAGAAAGAAGAAGAGCAAAGAAAGATAAAGACTTTTTTATATCTGATCTATATATATATATATATATATATATATATATATATATATATATATATATATATATATATATATAGCTGCGTTTCCAGAAGCCCGACTGCAGCCCGAGCGCGACTCCTTAAATTCAAATTTGGATTTTCGACTCCGACTCCGACTCCGACTCCACTTAAACAAAAATTTTCGACTCCGACTCCGACTCCGACTCCACTTAAACAAA
>JABUQX010134559.1:20000-22500 GCA_015478945.1 Trachelipus rathkii | reverse complement strand
TCCAAATAGGTTTCTTCAACTCTGATAAAAATTAATTATATTTCATAAACTAATGGGAACAAAAAATCAGCTACGTATTAAATAAATCGTGTTAATATTTCGCGCTAAAGCTCGTACAGTAATATTGTAGTTTGCTACATTGAACAAAAGCATAGCCGAACTTCAAATTCGAGGTGTAGATATCTAATTTTCATATATAATATATATATATATATATATATATAATATATATATATAATAATATATATATATATATATTATATATATATATATATATATATATATGCTATTATATATATAATACTATATAATTATATATATATATATAAGTATATATTATAATATCAATATATATATATATATGATATTACTATTATAATAATATTACATTAATATATATATCATATATAAATATTATACTATATACTATATATATATATTTATAAATAAATTACTATATAATATATATATATACTATATATAAATATATATATTATATATAGCATATTTCTGCTATTAGCGTGCTACGATAAGACATTGTATACAATGAGTAAGAAACGGTGAAATATCAACAAAGAAAAACAAAAAGAGAAGAAACTTGGAACTTATAAATTAATATATATATACTATATACTATATATAATATAAAATTTATATATAAAATATATATATATATACTATGCTATTATATATATTATTATATATATAACTATTATATATTATATAATTATAATTATATATTATATATATATATACTACACCCAAGACTATATTGAAATTATTGCAACTAATTATAGCAATCATGAAATAAAAAATGAAAGTATTTATTATCATAATAGATAATTAAATTAAATGATGACGTTTAGAAAGCTTTAGTTAATAGGATTATTCTTAATTTAATTACACTTAATAATAGATATAGAATATTATATATATATAATTTATATATTATTAATAAATATTAATTATATTAACTAATACTAATAATATATATATTTAATTATACTATATATATACAATTGTTGAGCGCGAGTTTTCATTAGACTTCAACTCTCTTTAAAAACGCAGAGTAGTGTTAGAAATTTTGGATTGCCTTATAATGAATAATCAGTTAAGCTAGCCTTGTATTAAACAAAACAACCATTAATATTCCTAAAATAATACTAAGCTCTCTTTAAAAATTATACTACTATATATATATATATATCATATATTTATATATATATATCTATATACTAATTATATATACTATATATATTTATATATAATATATATATATATATATATATATATAATCATATATATATATATTATTTGTCTAAAAAAAAAGGGACTTTCGTATATTCATTCATTATTTGCATTTTTTTAAGTAGCGAAGTCTACCCGAAGAAATTCATTTTCCTTCATGTTTCAATGTCATATATTGACTTTGAGTCAAGCCTATATATTTATTTGTCTAAAACATTCTTTGTTCTAAAAAATTCTATTTATTGCTAAAAATTTTCTTTTACTTAACCAATTTACCATGGGACTGTACTATTTACCTTCGTCTTGACATAACCTGTTTACCTTGAGAAGAAATCCCATGTTGGTGGAATACGCTTAAGAGATTTTCCATGAAAACCATTTGTAATATTTTAGGATTACCACCCCCAACTCTACATATCATGGTATAAATTTGGATTTTCCTCATACAACTATCAAACCATGTATGTGCCATATTTCATCAAATAAAACCATGTATATAGACACTTTTCACAATTTACTATGTGTGTAATGCTGTATATACGAAGTATATATATATATATATTATACGATATAATTAATAAATATATATATTAATAATATATATATATATATAAATATATAATATATATATATATATTATATATATTATAATATATTATATAATATATATATATATTAAACGTATATATATAGACACCTTATCCTTAAAGGACAGTTACATAAAGTGGCTTGATCAAGATCGCAGAACTCCTGCCGTGCAAGCCAGCATGTCACGTGTTAGCTGAAACTCCAATAGAAAGATAGCGAGAGTTTCCACAAGTTGCTTTTTTTATCATGTAATTTATAAGGGTAATTTTTTGATTAATTATTTTTAGGGGCGCTCGAGGTCCGACGGGACAAAGGGACGAAGTCCCCCCGGCCGTTCCCCGCTGAGAGCCGAGAACCCTGACTCTCCATCGGCTTTTAATCTTGGGTTATCCTATCAGTAAAAAAAAAAAAAAAGCAAAAAACTTGATTGACAACCTTTCGCCACATCTGGCCTTGAAATAATCTCGAAAGACAAAAATCGATTACATTGTTCGTCCGATATATATCGGTTAACTTCCTTTTAAAAGGACCAAATCACGTATATACGATATTAATAATATATAATTATATATACTATATATATATATATAAATATATATAATATATATATATATATTATATATATATATATAATATATAATATTATTACTTTCGCGATATATCG
>JABUQX010134559.1:0-10000 GCA_015478945.1 Trachelipus rathkii | reverse complement strand
ATAGTACTGGTGTACTAGAGTGCCTCTAATATATAAATAACAACCAGTAAATACTATGAGTTCAAATAACCCCAAATGAATGAACTTATATCAAAGTTAAGGGGTCACGTAACCCCTATATTACAAGAGGCTATAAGGCAACAGAGAAGCAATATTTATAAAAGATCCACGAAAAGTACTAAATCCTCGAGTTAGCATGTACCCACTCTAAATATATAAAAATTATATAAATATATAATATTATATTATAATATATAATATATATATAATTAATTATATTATTATATATATATATATATATATAAATATATTAGAATATATATATATATATATATAGGTATTATATATATATTTATATATATATATATTATATATATATATATATATTAATATATTATATATATTTATATTAAATTTAATAATATTAATAAATATTAATATTATATATTATATTAATTTATATATATTAATATTTAATACTAATATTAATATTATATAATTAATATTATTTTTAAATTATTTAATATATATATAATAGTATATAATTATATATATATTAATATATTTCCAATGTATCTGGCAACTTAAGTTCAATTTAAGATAAACAAGCATACTAGAAGTTACGATTGAAACAATGCTAAAGAATAAAAAGAATACTGTACAATATTGTAGGAAAGCAATGAGGTATAACATAGGGCTTACACGTGTAACCTTGCAACTAGGGTAAGAAGGAAAAAAAGCAACTGGGGTACGGTAGGACTCCTCGAAAAATAAAATATATATGAAACAAGCATTATCTTTGGAAATTTGAACCCAAGCCCGGTTTCGGTTTCCAACTGGTGGTAGACGCGAAACCCCATCAATTATAAAGAAAAAAAAAATGGGTGATATGTTCGACTTCCAAATTATTTTATTTATGAGGATTTTTAAAGAAAAACAAAGAAAAACTATACTTAATATTAAGGCATTTTAAAAATTAAAGTGAATAACATATAGCAGCTGTAGAAATATAAGACATGGGACGACTAAAATTTGCCATTAATAATAATAATAAATGAATCTAATAATAGATTCAAAATAATCACACCTAAAATATAAAATAATATAAATTGGATAATAATAATAAATACACTAATAAGATTAAATCAAACAAACTCAAAAAATTAATATGGTCAAAAATAATTTTATTGAAGATACAATCTTAATCAACTAACTATCCCAAAATATATAGGGTTTAGATAAAAACGAATCCAAAACAATTAGGCAAATTACATGGTACAAATATAAATAATACAATACATTGAAAGTATAAAACGTAGAATCCCACGTAAAAACTAAGTAAAGAACAAAGCAATAACTAGTAAATTTAACCAAAAAATGAGGGTCAATTCTCAGAAGACAATACAACTCCAATATATAAAATAAATAAATCAAGTGTAATTATAACTGAAAATTAAATAATAGAATCAAACAGCTTTAGGGGATCCCAAGATAGGTTAAGGTTTCAAAAATAACTCACTATATATTAAAGAACCAAGAAAACTAAGAGAGTTCACATAATAAACACCAATATGAAATGAAAAAGCAAATATTTGGTTAAAGGATCACCGTAAAATACCCCAATAGTTCAAAGATAAAACAAGCTAAAACTAAAGCAAGAAGACCAAAATTAAAGATCACTTCAAAAGGTACAGAACCTAACACTTTCGATAAGGAAAAACATTAAGTATAGCAGTTCCAAATAATTCCACATTTAATAAAATCAATATTAAATAATTAATATATTTTATATCAATATATAATATAAATATTAATTTTATAATATTATAATATTAATAAATTTAATAAATATATATATATTACTATATTATATTATTTTACCCTAATTAATAAATAATTTTAATTATATTATATATATAATATTATATAAATTATATATATTTAATTAATTATAATTAATAACATATATTATATATAATATATTAAATATAATAAATATAATAAATTATAAAATATAATTATATAAAAATATTAATATTTATAAATTATATAGTATTAAATATATAATATTATTATCCACTAAAATAGTAAATTACATGCGGCAAAACTTGCATTCGCAAGGCCAGAAACCCAAATAAACCCTAGTGTTCAACATTATGATATACAATGAAAATAATAGGGAAAAACCAGCATTTACTGACACGGAGTATGATAACCCGCCATAGTAACAATATAGGATACAGTTCATCAAAGATGACTACACATATATTAAAAGATGAAAAGCAAAGCACAACTTGTGTAGGGTTACGCTGTACCCCATAATTACAATAAAGAAACAAAGACAATCTTATATAGATAATTAAAATAAACTTCTTAAGAGAAATAGAAATAAATTGGATTATACAGCACGAAAAATTCCAATAATTATAAAGAAAAAAAATTAATGTGATCATTAATAAGATGTATATATTGAAGTGACTCACAAATATGTAAAAGAACTAAGAAACTACAATATAATAGAAAACAAGCACGCCTGGAACGGTTCAACTAACCGGACAGGCAAGTAAATATTAACAAGAACAAAGCAATCAACATCAGGGACCATAGCCAGCTGCTCATAGCCTTTAAAATCCCCATTTATGACGCTCGCTGAGAGGCTGCGCCGGTCGGAGACTAGGGAGAAGGGTCTATTACTTGAACCCCAAGATACTAGAACACATATCCAAGCAGGAATCCACGAGACCCCCAATATGAAAAAAACAAGAAAGCTGTAGGGGCAATAGTGGAAGAAATACAAGCCACTTTGAGAGGTCAAGGTGCCGTCCCAGGCTCCCAACCTCCAAGAGCCAGGAAACAAAATAGGTAACAATCCCACCCACATGGGATGAAGAACAAGCCAAACCTGGGGTCACGATAACCCCATCCCTTCCAAGGAGAGGCACGCCAAAGAGGAACAGCAGAAGCCAAATATTTAAGGGACGACCCGAAAAGATACTAAATCCTTCGAGTTAGCAGTGGCCACTTTATATTAAAAATTAATTAATATAATATAGATAGGTCAAATAGCCGTAAACCTATATAGATGCTAAAGTGATACTATATAATTAGGTATTAGTATACTATATATACACCCCATATATATATATAGTTATTATATATATATAGTGATAATTATAAATATATAGTATATATATATTACTAGATATATCATGAATATTTCCCAACTGTAATCTTGTCAAACTTCATTAAGAACCCGCAACTTAGGTGTCACGTTGAAAACCTCGCTCCAAAAGTAAACTTGACCAATATGAGTGAAAGCAGAGTAACCCTTGCGGTTCAGCGTGGACTCAAGTATTAAAGAAAAAAGGCAACTGGGGTTACGGGTCCTCCTCCCCCATTAATACAAGAAACAGCAAATCAGAATTTTGACTGGGCCTTTGCAGACTACATTTGGAATATAGAACAAAAAAAAAATGGGCTTCAAAGTAAGAACTTTCCAATTGGTAATAGATCCTCATATTTGAAATCTTTTTAACAGCTGAGACCATATATAAAGAAACAAGGGCAGCTGGCGTTTCTACGTATTAACCCCAATATAAGGAACCAGAACCAACTGGGTGGGTTCAACCCTAACCCCCAATATGAAGAACAAAGCAACTGAGGGTAACGTGACCCCGGCCAAATAAAGAACTCGAAAAAAAAGCAATACGGTAGGCGTTCACGAGACCCCAATATAAAAAAAAAAAGTAAACTGAAATAACTTTAAGTGAACAAGCACTATGGGGTCAGGTGGCCCTCAGATATAAAAAAGAACCAGAAAACAGGCGTCATATATAATAACCCCATTTATGTAAGAACAAAAAAGTCAAATGCGGTCAGCGTAACCCCAATATGCATAGAAACAAGCAACAGTTGGCAAAGCCAAATTTTAAAGGACCCGAAAGGTACCTAAATCCTTCGGAGTTAGGCAGTGCCCACTTATTAATACAAAAGTGTATGATATATATATATATAGTGAGTATATATATATGATTATATATAATATATATATTATTATATCATGTTTATATATATAGTATATATATAAATATTATTATATAATATTATTATATATTAATATATATAATATATTATCCCAAATGTATCTGGCAATAACTGCCATTAAGAATCAAGTCACACTAAAGAAAGATGTCACTATAACAATGTAAAGAAAAAGAATCTGAAAATATGTAAAGCAAGTAACTATGGAAGTTCACGTTGACGGTCTCAAAAATATAAAGAAAAGGAAGCAACTAGAGTTTCACGTGACCCCATTATTACCCGGAAAGAACTAAAGCAAGACATGGGGTAATCTCGGCGGAAACCCATTATTAAAGAAAAAAAAATGGGTGAAGTGCAGCTAACCGAATGTAAAGAACAAGAAACTTACAATATAAAGAAGCAAGAGTGCGAGGCATGGAGGTCGACGTAACCCCCCCAATCCCTGAACACCGACACTCACGCAACTGGCCCGCCGTCACCTAACCCCCAATATGAAACCACCACACACCTGCGCCGGTAAGTAGACCCCAATATACAGCAACACAGACACTCCAGGGTCACGAGACCCCCAACTATAAAAAAACCCAAGAAACTGAACAATATCTCAAGGAACATAGCACTATAAAAAAAGGGGTCACGGGTTGCCTCATATGATAAAGAACCAGAAACAGAGGTCATAGATATACCACCAATATGAAGAGACAAGCAAATGCGGGTCACGAATTAACCCCTAACCAACCTAGTGTCAAAGGAGACAAACAACAGGCAGGAAGCCAAATTTAAAGACTCCAAAAGTACTAAATCCATCGAGTTAGCATGCCCACTTATAATATAAATTCAACTAAAGTAATATAATATATATATATAAATATATATATATAAACTATATTATATATATATATTATCATATATATATATATATATATAATGCATTCTACCCTTATGACAAGGAGAGTGATATATATATATATATACTCCTCGTACCCACTACCGGTGATAATATAATATGAGAGGGTTAATATATTATATACCCCTATAGTATATAGTATAATATAATACAACATATATATATAGGTATTAACCACTTAATTCCCAATGTATCTGCGTGCTAACTGCATTAAGAACAAGTCAACTAGTTGCCACGTGAGTAACCAGATTTGTACCAAGAAAAAGGAAACTGACAATATTGTAAAGCAAGTAACTGGGTTTACGTGACACCCCAATATAAAGAAAAAAGCAACTGGTGGTTACGTGACCACCATTTATTAAAGAACAATGGCAACTGGTTTTAGTATTTATATACTACAATATAATATAAATGAAGAAAAATAAAAGGCGGGTGAAAGTGACTCCAAATGTAAAGAACAAGGAAACTTACAATAAAAGAACAAGCACTGGAGGTCACGTAACCCCAACTATAAGGAACCAGCAACGGGGTCACCTAAAACCCCCAATATGCAAGAACAAGCAACTTGGTCTATTAAATAATCGGCCACCGGTAACGTGACCGCAAGAAGTAAGACACATATAAGCATACTAGCTCGCCCACACAGAGATCAATCGAGACATCCCTAGTGGACAAAAGTGTACGAATGGCAAAAGAATAACAGGAAAATATAGAGGGAAACAAGCACTGGGGCGTCAGTGGCCTCAATATAAAGAACCAGAAACTAGAGGTCAAATAACCCCAATATGAAGAAAACAAGCAAATGGGCACGTAACCCCAATCATTGTCAAGAACAGAAGCAAAACGCAGAAGCCAAATTTTAAAGACCCGAAAAGGTTACTTAAAATCCTCGAGAAATATTAAGAACAGTGCCCCACTTATAAAAAATTATATATATATATATATATATATTGTTACTATAACTATTCATCATATTAATATAAATATCTTATATATATATATATATGTATACTCATATAGCGATGTTATGGCTACTGAAACGTATTGTTGACAAATGTTCTTAAGCATTCTATGTACATTTTCTTATCTTGATGAGGGCCTGACGTCCAAAACGGTGCCATCACCCCCTACTGGATAATTGTAGTTGGATATCAGGGGTATAGGTAACACCTCAAGGAATATAATTTTATCAACTTTCCTTCCTAATTATAAAGTGAAAAATACACTACTAGTCTCTAAAAATATAGGTAATGATTATTACCTAGTATTATTATATTCTCAACACCTTGTAAATCTAGTACACCTCAGAAACAATTGCACAGGATTACAAGCACACTATGTAGCATCATTAACAGGAGCCCTCCAACAAATGTATTAAAGGCACACATACTAAACGTTTCAATTATTAACTTCATGGCAAATAGTGTAGGTTAATCAGAATTTCTAATTGTAAAAGCATAGTAAATATATGCTGTTGTGCTTCTACCGGATTGCACTTCTCATAATCATAAAAGCGATATACAGAACTGGATGACGAGCCTTATTTCGTGACTACTCCTATATCAAACACGACTTAAACAAAGCAACTAGGCACTAACTGTTTCTCAAAAAAGTCACTCTACTTCTTCCCGCGAATAAACGCTACCTCATTATTACCAAAATGAAATAAGTGCCACCTGAACATTGCCATGTCCCTGGGGTGAGTGACGATCCAATGTAAGAGACAAAAAACTTCTACAATAGATGAAAGGGCACAGGAACACAAGCCCTGCAAATGGAACCGGGTCACTCTGTTACCCACTCCACTCAATATGTTAAAATATAGATGAATCTAGCGAACTTCTAAGCAAGCCTTGGTCACCTAAACCGCAACAATTATGAAGAAAAAGCAGACTGGGTAACCGTGACCCAATATAGGAAGAAAGATCAAGCAACTCAGCAGGTCACGAGACCACCAATTATAAAAAAACTGAAGAAACTGCAAAATATTAAGGAACAAAGCCATCTGGGGTCAGGTGGCCTCAATATAAAGAACCAGAAACAAGGCAATAAACCCCAATATGAAGAACAAGCAAATGGGGTCACCGTAAACCCCAATATCAAGAACATAGCAACAGCAGAAGCAATTTTAGAAACCGAACAAGTAACTAAATTCCTTCGAATAGGGGTTAGCGGGTGCGGCCACTTATAAAAAATTATATTAATATGTATTATATGTATACCGTACCTATACTATATAATTTATATATAGTAGATCACTATTATACTATTATATAGACCTCACTAAGTATATATATATATACGACCTATTATATATCCTTATCTTCATTTAATAATATGGTAATACTAACCTGCCTTCCTAAAAGCATAATTACTATAATATATAAGTTATATATATTTCCCAATGTATCTGGCAACTGCATTAAGCAACAAGCAACTAGTGTCACGTGATAACAATGTAAAGAAAAAGAAACTGACAATATGTAAAGCAAGTAACTGGGTTCTAATGGCCCCAATATAAAGAAAAAGGCAGAAACTGGGGTTACGTGAACCCATTACCTTAAAAAACAAAGCAACTGGGTACGCGAACCATCTATAAAGAAACAAAAGATGGGGTGAAGTGACTTCCAATAAAGAACAAGAAAACTTACATTCCATATATAAGAACAAGCAGCTGGGCGTCACGTAAACCCCAATATAAATTATAATCTCCAGCAACTGGGTCACCTACCCAATATGGGATAGAACAAGCAACTGGGCGTAAACGTGACCCCAATATAAAAAGAACAAAGCAACTAGGGGGGTCACGAGACCCCAAAATAAAAAAACAAGAAACTGAAAATATTAGGAACAAGCACTGGGGTCAGGTGGCCTCAATATAAAGAACCAGAAACTACGGTCAAATAACCCCAATATGAAGAACAAGGAAAATGTGGTCACGTAACCCCAATATCAAGAACAAGGCAACAGCAGAAGCCAATTTAAAAGACCCGAAAATACTAAATCCATCGAGTTAGCAGGTCCCACATTATAAAAATATTTTTATGATATATATATTATATAATAGTATATATAATATATATATATATAATAGTATATATATATATACTATATATATATATATATATATATCTATATATATATATAGTACTATATAATATATATTATATTTCCCAATGTATCTGGCAACCGCATTAAGAACAAGCAACTAGTGTCACGGGATAACAATGTAAAGAAAAAAAAGAAACTGACAATATGTAAAGCAAGTAACTGGTTTCACGTGCAGCCCATCATATAAAGAAAAAAAGCAACTGGGTTAAAGTGAACCCCATTATAAAGAACAATGCAACTGCGGTAACGCGAACCCATTATAAAGAAAAAAATGGGGTGGAATGACTCCAATGTAAAGAACAAGAAACTTACTTACAATATAAAGAACAAGAAGCTGGGGTCACGTAACCCCAATATAAAGAACCAGCAACTGGGGTCAATAAACCCCAATATGAAGAACAAGCAACTGGTGTCACCTGACCCCAATATAAAGAACAAGCAACTAGGGTCACGGAAGACCCCCAACTATAAAAAAACAAGGAACTGAAAATATAAGGAACAAGCACTTGGGTCAGGTGGCCTCAATTATAAAGAACCAGAAACTAGGGTCAAATAACCGCATGTGAAGAACAAGCAAATGGGTCACGTAAACCCAAATATCAAGAACAAGCAAACAGCAGAAGAAAAATTATAAAGACTCCGGAAAAGTGACTAATCCTTTCGACGTTAGCAGTCCCACTCTATAAAAATCTATTACTATATACTATAATATATATATATGTATTATAATATATATATTATATATATAAATATATATTATCATATGTATAATATTTATACTATATAAATATATATATATCTATATTATATACTTATATATATTATATTATATATATATATACTATAAAATATATACTATAGTATATATATATATTTCCCAATGAATCTGGCAACTGCATTAAGAACAAGCAACTGTGTCACCGTCGATAAACAACTTAAAGAAAAAGAACCAACTGAAATATGTAAGAGCCAGAGTACAACTGGGTTCACTTGACCTCAATATAAAGAAAAAAGCAACTGGGGTTACGTGACCCCATTAATAAAGAACAAGCAACTGGGGGTAACGCGAATCCATTATTAAAAGAAAAAAAAGGCGCCTTGAAGTGACTCCAATGTACAAGAACAAGAAACTTACACATTATAAAGAACAAGCAGCTGGGGGGCACGTAACCCAATATAAAAAAAAACCTAGCAACTGGGCGTCACTACCCCAAAATATTGAAAAGAACAAGCAAATGTGTTACGTAACCCCAATATCAAGGACGCAAGCAACAGCAGAAGCCAAATTTAAAGACCCGAAAGGTACTAAAATCCTTCGGGTTAGCAGTGCCCACTTATAAAAATTATATACTATATATATATATATATATTATTATATTATATTATATATATATATATAGTATATATTATATATATATATATATATATATATATATATATATATATATATATTTTATATATATATACTATATATATATATATAATTTCCCCAGATGTATCTGGCAACTGCGTTAAGAACAAGCAACTAGTGTCACGTTATAACAAATGGTAAAAGAAAAAGAAATATCAGAAAATCGATGTAAAGCAAGTAACTGGTTTCACGTGACCTCAATATATATAAGAAAAAGCAACTGGGGTTACGTGGCCCCATTATAAATAGAATACAAGCCAACTGGGGTAACGCGAACCCATTATAAGAAAAAAAATGTGGTGAAGTGGACCAATGTAAAGAACAACGAAACTTTACAATATAAAGCACAAGGCGGCAGTCTGGTCACGTAACCCAATATTAAAGAACCATTCAACTGGAAAGCGTCCAATATGAAGAACAAGCAAACGGCTAAGGTAACGTGACCCCAATATAAAGAACAACCAACTAGGTTCACGAGACCCCAATATAAAAAAACAAGGAAACTGTAAAATATAAGAACAAGCACTCCG
>JABUQX010134558.1:22500-45390 GCA_015478945.1 Trachelipus rathkii | reverse complement strand
GTTCATTCCTCATTTTATCAATTCTTCTCACACCTAACACGTCCCCAAGATTGTCCATCTGGACACATTGAACTTTAGATCTATCCCTCTTATTCCAGACCATAGTCTCCCTACTATGCATTAACACAGGTAACAACATACCCTCATGTAAGACCCTAGCGCATAACGAAGAATTAGAATCAACTATAGCTTCTTTACGATTTGCAGAATTTAAATTCTGCAATAATAATAATAATAATAATAATAATAATAATAATAATAATAATAATAATAATAATAATTAATAATAATAATACCTGTAACGTGAATTTAGCAACTTCGCTGGAGTTTTGGAAATTTGTGCAGAAGCTTCATCGGTTTCCTCCTCTTCTATTGGACCCACTTGTCCATAATCTGATCTTCCCCACATATATACCTGCCCAGACGACAATCCAACGGCACAATGTGTCCAGCCAGCTTCCATCCACAAGGCTCGCAATCCTCCGAAATAGTTTGACGGAATTGTCAGAGGACATGTAAAAAATGACACATTCCTGAAGAACAACATCTTATAACAAATCATATATAACTATTATATATATAAATATATATATATATATATATATATATATATATATATATATATATATATATATAATATATATATATATATATATATATATATATATATATATATATATATATATATATATATATATATATATATCTTCTTCATCTACCTTTTCTCTCCAAGACTGGGGTAACATACATCGGTAAAGAAAAGCAGTAGAAGAATATGACAAGTCGAAAGAAAGCCCAGCCTTACTGCCCTCTGTACCATTAATTAGTAAGAACTCAGCATCCACCCTAGAGCCGGACCGCGACGACCCTCAGCCTATGTCAGCATAAGGGTTCACTAGCCCAGGTGGGCCACAACCGTACCCCTCACAAAACCCTGCCATTCTCTCCTTTTTCACTTTTCTTTTTTTTTTTTTTTAATTTTCGCCTTCTTCCAAACTCATATTTCTCTCCTTCAAACATTCGTTTACTGACTCAATCCACTTTTTCTTCGGTCTCCCTGCCGGTCGATTCCCAACACACTCGCCACTATACATCCGCACATCCGCTTAACCAACTGACTATCATTCATCCTTTCCACATGACCAAACCATCTCAACATACTCGTTTACCCCTTTCTTCACACCACACAGCTCTCTAATACGCCACCATAGTCTCACTACTATACAATAACACAGGTAACAACATACCCTCATGTAAGACCCTAGAGCACTCAAGACTTAGTCACTTTACATTCACCAACGATTTAATTTAACCAGCCACCTTCCTGCCATTCACAACTTTCCTACTACACTCTGCATCATCCGTTCCCTTCTCATCCAACATATACCCTAAATATTTAAACTCAAACACTTGTTCCAGCTGCTCACCATCTAACATAACTTCACACTGAGGACTGTCCTCACTCACAACCATAACCTTACTCTTATCTACGTTTACTTTCAAACCCCTCCTTTTACACACCCTGCCAAATCTCTCTACCAATCCTCTCAAACTCTGTTCAGATTCTCCTCACAAAACCAAATCATCCGCATAAAATAGGTAGGGCACCCTCCATTCACCATCATTCTAACACCATTTCCTGCCACCCCCATCTCTAATTCTTTCATAACCCATCCATATACAAATTGAATAACCAAGGGGACATAACACATCCATACCACATATATATATATATATATACTATATATATATATATATATATATATATATATATATATATATATATATATATATATATATATATATATATATATATATATTCTTTCTTTCTTTACCTAACCTTATTTTCCCAAGATTGGGAGTAAGGAGCGCTACAAGCATCGGAAAAAGAAAAGAGCAGGAGAGTATGACAAATGTCGAAAAGAAAGCCCAGCCTTACGCCCCTCTTGTACCATTAATTAGTGAATATATATATATATATATAGAGTATATATATATATATATATATATATATAGCAGCACATCTATAATGCATATATATATATATATATATATATATATATATATATATATATATATATATATATATATATATATATATATATATATATATATATATATATGATACTTACACTGGATCATGAGCAAGTTGGCCCCATTTGTTGTCTCCCCATGCTAATACTTCTCCTTCGTTAGTGATTGCATATGTAGTGTTTTGTCCACAGGCGACTTTCTTAACCTGAATAATAATAATAATAATAATAATAATAATAATAATAATAATAATAATAATAATAATCATCATCATCTTTCTTTCTTTCTCTTCCCATCACCTCCCACAGATGGGAGTAGGGTGCGTAACAGGCACGGAAATAGAATAGTTTAGAAGAGTTTAGTAAGAGCCCGTCGCGGCCAAAAATATATCCTAGGGCTTCCGAACACTGCGACGGACTCCCCACTGTGGTATCTCGTCAGCATTAATAATAATAATAATAATAATAATAATAATAATAATAATAATAATAATAATAATAATAATAATAATAATAATAATAATAATAATAATAATAATAATAATAATAATAATAATAATAATAATAATAATAATAATAATAATAATAATAATAATAATTTAATATTAAAATAATGTTAATAATCTTAAAAATCAAAAACTGGCATTCCTAGATGCCTTACTGTTTTAAAAATGGTAGAGTCGAAAGGGAGGTAAATTTTAAAAGTACAGATAAAGGTTTATACAAAAATTATGATTCTCATATACCCAAAAGGTATAAACTATCAATTATTAAAAAACCCTAAACCACAGAGCTTATAAAATAACTTCAACCTAGGAACTCTTTAACAAAGAGGTATAAAGAATAACGAAAAAAATTAATAATGGTTACCCTCAATTTAAAATAGAAAAAGTTATTAAAAGAACTATAAATAACATTTTAACTTCAAATAAAAATTCACTTGACATGGAAAGCAAGATAACTTTTTATTTTAAATCATAAAATTTGACAAACTTTTGACAAATTAAACATAATTCTCAAGGAACATGTTAAGTCAGAAAAAGTGTATATGTAAGAAGCTACTACATACCGAGACGAGTGTCCTCATATTTTAGTACCCGTGGTCATTGTTCGGAGGATTACAGAAGTTATGTTGTTATCAATTTAATTGCAAAATAGGATGTAATTCATCTTATGTGGGATACACAACTAACACTTTAAGAACCCGAATTATGCAACACAGGTATAAACCCAGTAAAATATGGAAGCATTACATGACGGAACGCAAATCCCCTCCTACAGTTGAAATTGCTAATTGTTTTAAAATCTTATTTCAAGTTGGCAATTTCAACTATCTTCGTATAGCGGAATCTCTTTTTATTAAAAAACTTAAGCCAGACATCAATGTGAAATTTAATGAAATGTATGAATGTTTAACTGTTTTTTTGAATATTTGAGCGTTTTGCAGGTACACCTAGTATCCATGATAATAGCTGTATTTGCAAAATTATGCAAGCTTTTTTGATTTTTCATCGAAATAATAATAATAATAATAATAATAATAATAATAATAATAATAATAATAATAATAATAATAATAATAATAATAATAATAATAATAATAATAATAATAATTAAGCATGAGAAGTTGAGTGAACAGGGTAATACGGAAAAGTATTTAAGAGCGCTTGCCAATAAATCAGTTGAATGTGATCAAGATGAAACTGAACAAATATGGACCCAAATAAAGAAAGCCTTTGTTAGTAGTGCAAGAGAAGTATGTGGATGAGCTAAAGCATGAAGTAAGAATCTCAACAGTAAGTGGTGGAATGAAGAGGTAATGCAAGCGGTTAAAAGTAAAAAAGATACGTGGTTGAATGTGCTAAAAGCAAATGATGAGGTCTCAAATGAAAGGCGTTTGGAATATTATAAGGAGGAAAAAAGGAAGACAAAGACGAATACGTAGGAGGAAAAATGAGGAAATTGATCAGTATGTAAGGAGATGAATTGGGACTTACAAGGGAATAGGAAGCTTTTCTGGGAGGAAGCGCAGAAGGCTAAGAATGAGAGTAAGAAGAATCTGCATAGAATAAGGAATAGGGATGGTACTTTCGTAACTGATGAAATAGATGCGAGAAGAGCGTGGGGGAACACTTTGAAAATCTGCATAACATTAGCAGTAATGAAGAGGTGATAGTGAATGTACGTGGGTTTGATGGGGCAAGAAGAAATAGGCATTTTGGGGATGAGGTAATGGGTAGAGTGAGAAAGTTGAAAAATGGTAAATCTGCAGGTATAGATGGAATCACTGGTGAAATGATCAAGAATGGAGGCGAGATGGTGATTGAATGGATTTGGAAATTGTGAAACAAATCATTTAAGGAGGGTATAGTTCCGAGGGATTGGAGGGGAGCAGTAATAGCACCTTTATATAAGGGTAAGGGGGATAAGGGGAACTGTAGGAACCATAAGAAAATTAGTTTACTTAGTTTACTGAGTGTTGTAAGGAAAATATATGCTGGTATTTTGATTGAAAGAGTGCCTCTAGTGACTGAGGAACTGATTGGTGAAGAACAATGTGCATTTAGGAGCGGTAAAGGATGTGTGGATCAAATTTTTACAATGAAACAAATGATTGAGAAAATGAGAGAGAAGAATATTAGTTGTATTTAGATTTTATATAGATTTGCAACAGGCGTATGATAGGATTAATTGGGAAGCCCTGTGGCAGGTGTTAGTGTTATATGGTAATGGTTGTAGGCTTCTGAATGGAATCAAAGTATGCGTGACGATAGTGAAGCGTGTGTAAAAATAAATGGAGTTGAAAGTGATTGGTTTAATATTAATAGCGAAGCGACGTAGGGCTGTGTTATACCTCCTTGGTTATTTTCTCTCTATAGGAATGCGGATTATGAAAGAATTAGAGATAGGGGTGGCAGGGGAAGGGTGTTAGAATGTTGGAGAATGGAAGAGAGTGGAGAATGCTCTGCTTAATATATGCGGATGACTTGGATTTGTATGGCGAATCTAAAGAGAGATTGAGAGAAATGGTAGAGGGGATTGGTAGGGTGTGTAAAAGGAGGGGTTTGTAAGTAAATATAATGAAGATTAAGGTTATGGTAGTGAGTGAGGAGAGTCTGCGTTGTGAAGTCATATGGGATGGTGAGTAACTTTAACAAGTATTTGAGTTTAAATTTTTAGGATATATGTTGGATAAAAAGGGAACGGATGATGCAGAATGAAGTAGGAAAGTCATGAATGGTAGGAAGGTGGGTGGTGTAATTAAATCCTTGGTGGATATAAAGGGAACTAAGTCTTGAATGCGCTAGGGTTTTGCATTAA
Source organism: Trachelipus rathkii (assembly GCA_015478945.1). NCBI lineage: Eukaryota > Metazoa > Arthropoda > Malacostraca > Isopoda > Trachelipodidae > Trachelipus > Trachelipus rathkii. The sequence goes on along the minus strand of JABUQX010134558.1, from coordinate 40,036 downwards.
GGTGTAGTGGTTCGCCCGTCGGCACTGTTTTGTTGAGGTCGTCAAAGTTTTGAAGAGATTGAAGTAGAATCCTAAGGATCTTGTCCAGTATACTTTTATTAGCTATTTTTTATATTTGTGTTAGTCGTAAGGATCCTTAGGAACCTCCTAGGGGTTTGCTAAGTTCTGGTGGTGTTTTTGTTGTCGAGCCGTGACAACCTTGTTACGTGCTCTCCTTTGAGATCGATTCAGTCGATAGTCCTTCTATATATTTTGTAGAGTTCTTTTAAATATTTTTATACTTTTCTTCTCACAGTAGTTCTTGTAGTTATTCCGGATCTTTACGAAACTATTTATGTACTTTACTAATTTTCTTTTCTTTTATTACAGACAAGTAGCTAAATAATTTTTTTAATGATTAAGTAACAGGAAAGTGTCTGGCTCCTTTCTCGTCTTAACTTTACTCATTCCTGATATAGTCTTAAGCTCAATTAGCTCTGTCTTCCTGAGATTCATACAGAGAAGTAACATCTCAACCGATGTTTCTAATTAATGTAAAACTTCTCTCTTCTTAAGAAGCATCTTGTATTATTATTCTGAATATTAAGAACCGACTGTATCTGCGTTAGACTAAACTCAAAGTTTATTAAGTATTTATGGATAAATAATTTTTGTATAATTTTAAAATTACATACTATATTACGTTTTTTATATAAAATTGTAAAATATTATATTAATCTTTATATTATTGATGTAGGTAGCGTCCTGTATAATTGCAATTTCTTTAAATTATAATTAACCAAGTAAATATATCTGATATTATATTATATAATTCTCCTACAATTATAGAATAATTTAACGGAGTCAGAACCAAAAATAGAATTATTTGATCATACTTCTCTGTTAAATTCATAGTTGTAATAAAAGGAAACCCTTTACACTAAGGTGAAAGGTCGAGAGACTCTTTCCTTGACCTTCCACACTCTCCTCTCAGTAGTGAAACTATGGTCTGGAATAAGAAGTATAGATCTAAGGTACGATGTGTTCCAAATGGACAATCTTAGGTGGCTGTTAGGTGTGAGAACTGATAAAATGAAGAATGAATACATTAAGGAGTTGTGTAGTGTGAAGATGGGCGTAAATGAGAGAATAAACGAGAGTACATTGAGGTGGTTTGGTCATATGGAAAGGATGGATGATAGTCGGTTGGTTAAGCGAATGTATAGTAGTGAGTGTGCTTTAAGTCGACCTGCTGGGAGACTGAAGAAAAAGTGGATTGAGTCAGTTATGGAATGCCTGAAGGAGAGGAATGTGAGTTTGGCTGAGGCAAGAAGAAAGGTGCATAATAGGAGTGAATGGCGGGGTTTTGACGAGATATCACAGTGAGGGTCCATAGCAGTTTCTTGAAACCCTAGGGTGGATTTTTCTGACTGGGATGAGTTCTCACTTAAGGGTATAGAGGGGATGGTAAGGAGTGGGGTTTCTTTTCGACCTTACGTCATGTTTTTCTACTACTTTTCTGTTCCGGTGTATGCTAGGCACCTCACCCCCAATCTGGAGAAAGGAAGTACATAATAACAATAATAATAATAATAATAATAATAATAATAATAATAATAATAATAATAATAATAATAATAATAATAATAATAATAATAATAATAATAATAATAATAATTATAATTATAATTATAATTATAATAATAATAATAATAATAATAATAATAATAATAATAATAATAATAATAATAATAATAATAATAATAATAATAATATTGAAAATGTCCAAAGAATGCGGATGAAAGCTTGGAACTGTAATAAAATCAGTAGTTTTATTTTACTCTAAAATAATTTTGAAGAAAATTTCTTTAGTAAAAGAAATATTTTCAGGAGGTTAGAAAAAGCAAGATCATACAAAACAACAAAATCATGTTAAAATAATAATAATAATAATAATAATAATAATAATAATAATAATAATAATAATAATAATAATAATAATAATAATAATAATAATAATAATAATAATAAAACAATTATTTGCAGAAGTCTCATAAATTTCCTTTTGGGTTGAAATCACCTCATCTGCTTTAAAACTAATGTTAGAAACTAGTTTTGAAAAAAAAAAAATAATAAATAAAAAATTAAGAAAAAACAGGGTTAACCTAAAGCAAGAACAGTGCGTGCTAAATAGCTCCAATTTTCGCACGGTGGCCTCCCCCCATTTTAACTATTTGACGACCTAAGCAGTGTGATTTGGGTAACTAATCCGGTCATGATTAAATCTGGCATCAAGGGATACAGGGATTCACAAGCTTTATCTAATCATTATCACTCTTATGGTAAAGATTATTCAGAATCATCAATTTTAATAAGTATTTGTAAAACTATTGAAGATGATTTTATTACAAGAACCTTGAAATGAAACTAAAATTAAAGATTCTAAAGATTTTAATGTCAACAACGTTTCAAGTATTTAAAGCAACATTAAATTAAAAATGAAAATTTAGAGCTACTGAACAAGACACTGCTTAGATAATTCATTTTAAAAAATTACTAATCAAATTTAGTTTTTAAACACTTGAAACTAAAAATTACAAAAAATATATTAAAATATTCAACATTAATACTAAAAGTTGGAGGATTACAAAGAGAATAAACATAAAAATAGAAAATCAGGAAGAGGAAACAGGAAACAGGAAACTGGAGAAGGATAAATTCAGGCTTACACAAGAAATTAACTAATAACCCCGTTCTGTTACATCTTACAAAATAAAGATAAATTATAATTTATTTAAAGAATATAAATCTATTTAATATTCATTACATTAAAGCTTTACAAACTTTCATATCCATTGGTTCAACGACTCGAGGTGTAGTTTGAGTTTTGATCATTTTGCCTTCAGTATCCAAATGTCCTAATTGACCTTTCTGACCTTGTCCCCATGAATAAACTCTGCCCTCTTTAGTTGCTATAACTGTGTGCCTTAGACCAGCAGCAATGCTCACAGCTTCTGATATGTCAAGGCATATTGGTAGACTTGAAAACGGAACCTGGAAAACAATTATGAACAAGGAGTATACAAAATTAAAATATAGAATTATATTAGGATTAATCATGAGAAATTTAAAATATTTAATACTATAATTAAAAAAATAAACATAGGTGGACTAGCTAATCGAGGAAATTTTAAAATAAAAAAGTGGAATAAGGCTATATCAACATTATAAAGTTCCTCTAAAATGTACATAAAAAGTTCTCTGACACTTAGTATTAGAGGTTATTTAAATAAGAATAACTGAAGAAAAGGCTCATAAAAGATTTTTTATCGGCATACTACCAACCTGTTAAAATGATGTGAGCAAGTTGAAAGATCATCTGTAACAGGGGGGGAGAAAAGGGGGGTACCAAAACAGTGAATAAACTCCTTCACACTCAAGGAAAGCAAATAAAATGAACATTTGCAAAGAATCTATCTAACATTAAATATTTAAACATAAGGCTTTTTTTTTTTTTTTTTTTAGTTTTTTTTTTTTTACAGTTGTCACCGGCGCTCACGGGCAAAGCTATATTCAAGGAGGGGGTGTAGAACGCTTCAAAAATTCACCTAACGCAAATTACGCAGATGAGCACAGACGCAGGCTTTAAAGTGAGGGAGATTAAATTGAATAGGAAACACAGAAGATGGAAGAGAATTCCACAGAACAGAGGTGGCAGGAAAGAAGGAAGCACCGCAGCGAACTAGTCTGGAGTTACTAATATCAACACAAAATTCATGTGCCGACACAGCACCCCTTGTGCTACGAGGGCGTCGTAAAGGTAGTGGTATGCGAGTGGAAAGTTCCCACGAGCAGAAGAGATAGAAGAGATAAAGCACCAACATCGCGCCGCAGAGATAGAGGGTCAAGTGAACTAGAGGTGCAGAACAGTTTATAAGCCTTTTGGCCTTTGACTCGACCCTATCCAAAAGCCGGGTGAAACCAAAGCCCCCAGATATGAGAGCAGCAGTACTCATACAAGGGCGGATGAGACCCTTGTATAGCTGGAGTAACTGAGAAGAGGAAAAAAAGTCTCGCGGTCTAAAAAGAACTCCCAGTTTCTTTGAGCCCGCCCTAGCAACCGTTGTGATGTGAGGTTTCCAAGAAATTTTTTTGTTTATGTTAAGGCCAAGGATGTTTATATTGTCAACAGGAGAGACGAGAGAACGGTCGAAAGAGATAGGAAAGTTAGAAGGTGTCTTAGAAAGAGAGATTTGTAGAAGTTGGGTTTTTAAAGAATTGAATTTCACAAGGTTGAGACGACCCCACCCGGAAATTCTATCCAGATCAGCGAGAATAGAATCGGAAAGATTAAGACGAGAGGCAATTCTAGAAGTAAAAGAGGGTGCAGAATTGAAATGAGTTGAAGAATGAAGGGTCGAGTCATCGGCAAATGTGTGGATGGAGTTAGATGTGCAGGTGAGAAGATCATTAATGAAAAGCAGGAATAAAGTAGGAGATAAGACAGAACCCTGAGGAACACCACTATTGACAGAAAAGAAGAAGTCGCCCCATCAACAACAGCCCATATTGAGCGATTTGAAGGAAAGCTAGACATAAGTAAGCAAAGAGAAGGAGGAAACCCAAAGGAGGGGAGCTTGGAGAGCAGTGACGCGTGCCATACCCGGTCAAATGCTTTGGATATGTCAAGCGTCATTACGCGTCTCCCCGAAGTTCCTAAGGGTGGAAAACCATAAATCTGTTAAATAGGAAAGTATATCGCCAGTAGAACTCGAGCGCCGAAAGTCGTACTGGCGATCGGAAAGAAGGGAATGAGATTCCAGATGGTCTAAAAAGTGAGAGTTGAGAATACAAGTTAAAGCTATAGAGCGATAGTTAGATGGATCAGAGCGGCTTCCTTTTTACGAAATAGGTTGGACATATGCGCGCTTCCAACACTGAGGTTAAGTGCTAGTATTGAGGCATAGAGAATATAGCTGAACGAGAGGCGGGGTCAGCACGGAAGCACACTTCCTCGAAACTCGGGGAGGAATGTCATCCGGGCTACCCGCCTTCCTAACGTTCATAGATTTCAGGAGCCCATGCACCCGATCAAATGTAATCACAGGCAAAGGCATAGGACACCTGAGAGGAGAAGGAGGGAAAGAGGAATGCCAGAATCGTCCAGGGTTGAGTTAGAGGAAAATAGGAGGCCAAAGAGATTGGCCTTTTCAGTTGGAGTATTAGCAACAGAACCATCAAAGCGAATGAGAGGAGGAAAGGATGATTTACAGAAGTTGTTAGAGATGTTTCTGGCAAGAGGCCAGAAAGATTTTCAGTAGGAGAACCAAGGAGGTTAGCGCACTTTCGTTTAATGAAAGTCCGTTTTGCTTGTCGAAGAACATCCCTGCAACGATTTCTAGCTGAATGAAAATTAGCGAGAGTGATAGGAGAACGAGAATTTTCCCACTCCCGATACGCACTGTCTCTAGCCTGAATGGCCAGAGAACAAGCGCGATCGAACCATGGATTTTGAGGAGAAAAAGATTTAGTCGAAGGAATGAACCTGCTCATCCCATCAACGATTACAGCTCCCACTTTATCAGCTGAAGCGTCTTCAGAGTCAAAGCAGTCACTCCAATTATAGTTAGCGTAGAAGCAATGCAATGCCCCCAATCGGCCCGATCAAAGTGCCAGAAAAAACGCATAGGGCAGGATGGAGCTGTTGGAGAGAAAGTATTAAAATTAAGAGATATAAGGTTGTGGTCAGATTTACTGATAAGAGCGAAGATGGTGTATTTATAGAGAGAAGGACTAGTGGTGAAGTGTGTTCAAGAATTGGTTGGGACGATCCGGAATGTGTGTAGGTTCTTTAATTAGTTGCTCCAGATCGTTGAGAATACCGAATGATTCGGCTTCCTCCCCACCTAAATCAGTATGAGAGGACCCCAACCATTCAGTGTTGTGTACATTGAAATCCCCTAAATAGAGGACCTCAGTATTTGGATGAGAAGATATAACAGTCTCGTGAGAAGTAGTAAGATATTCAAAGAAAGAGTGAAAATCTGTTCTGTTAGGAGAACAGTAGCAGAAGCACAAGATTATTGTAGTAGAAGGAAGAAAGATTTTAAGCCACAGAACATCGAAGTTAGGAGATTCGAGATTCTCGAGTCGTGTTACAGGAGTGTTTATGTTTACATAGGCACATACTCCAACCTTCTGACGGAAATTATGAAATAAGTTATAGTTGGATATATTAAACGAGTTAGAGGATGAATTCTTAGCCATCTGGGTCTCAGACAAGAGCAAAAGATTAGGGTTAGAGTTGGAGAGGTAGTATTCCACGGATGCAGAACTAGAGTGCAAGCTACGGATGTTGGTAAAGTCAATAGAAAGACCGCACCTATGCAAATCTGCCATCTTACACGCGCGCAAAAAAAAAAAAAAAAAAAAAAAAGAGGATAAAATTATTCGTATGCTAAAACCTAAATTTAAAACCTGAAATTTTAAAACGCTAAACCCTTTTTACAGTAAATATCTAAAATATGAATAATCCATAAAATTTAAAAACACTCACGCATCCACACACTCTCACGAAATTGCATACAAAAACAAAATACTAATTATTGATCAAGTAATAGAATCTGTATAAATTATAATAATGTTTATCCAAATAGGTAAATGTTACACTAAAACCTGTTGGAGAAACGCTAAAAATCTAAGTTAAAAGGAAGTCGAGGAAAAAAAAATCATAACCTAGTACTAGCTAAACTATGTATTGCTTTCAATTGCCCAATCCTAAAAACTAATTATGACTATCTAACATAACTAAAAAGCTTCAAAATCAAAAATTAAAACGGATAACTTATCTTTATAAGGTTACATCAGATTCTTCACATATTAAAACCATAATAGTTAAAAACACTTAAAACAGGGCAGCACTTAATATACAAACACACTTAATTAGAAAAAATAACTAAAGCAATATAAAACAGCACTCAGCCCATTGGGGCGCCGATTAAACACATCCTATCGCTAGAGCACACTATAAACAACCCATATATATATATATATATATATATATATATATATATATATATATATAAATATATAAAAAAAATATATATATATATATATATATATATATATATATATATATATATATATATATATATATATATATATATATATATATATATATATATATATATATATATATATATATATATATATATATATATATATATATATATATATATATATATATATATATATATATATATATATATATATATATATATATATATATATATATATATATATATATATATATATATATATATATATATATATATATATATATATATATATATTCTTCTTCTTCTTCTTCACCTTCCTCTTTGCCCCAAGATTGGGGGTAAGGTGCTGTACAAGCATCGGAAAAGAAAAGCAGTAGGAGAACATGACAAACGTCGAAAAGAAAGCCCAGCTTCACCCCGCGCCCTCTGTACCATTAATTAGTGAGAGCTCGTCACAGACAGAAAATCCACCCTAGAGCATCATGGGACCGCGACGGACCCTCACTATGGTAAATCGTCAATGTAAGGGTTCATCCCCTGGCCCAGGTGGGCCACAACCATGCTCCCATACAAAACCCCGCCATTCTCTCCTATCATGCACCTTTATTCTCGCCTCTGCCAAACTCACATTTCTCTCCTTCAGACATTCGTTCACCGACTCAATCCACTTTCTCTTCGGTCTCCCAGCCGGTCGGTTCCCAACACACTCACCACTATACATCCGCTTAACCAACCTACTATCATTCATCCTTTCCACATGACCAAACCATCTCAACATACTTTCATTTATTCTCTCATTTACCCCTTTCTTCACACCACACCACTCTCTAATACGTTCATTCCTCTCTTTATCAATTCTTCTCACACCTAGCACACCCCTAAGATTGTCCATCTGAACACATTGAACTTTAGATCTATACTTCTTATTCCAGACCATAGTCTCACTACCATACAATAACACAGGTAACAACATACCCTCATGTAAGACCCTAGCGCACTCAAGACTTAGTCCCTTTGCATTCACCAACGATTTAATTGCACCAGCCACCTTCCTGCCATTCACAACTTTCCTACTACACTCTGCATCGTTCGTTCCCTTCTCATCCAACATATACCCTAAATATTTAAACTCAGACACTTGTTCTAGCTGCTCACCATCTAACATAACTTCACACTGAGGAGTGTCCTCACTCACAACCATAACCTTACTCTTATCCACGTTTACTTTCAAGCCCCTCCTTTTACACACCCTGCCAAATCTCTACCAATCCTCTCAAACTCTCTTCAGATTCGCCACACAGATCCAAATCATCCGCATATAATAGGTAGGGCACCCTCCACTCAACTCCATTCTCCACCATTCTAACACCATTTCCTGCCATCCCCACCTCAAATTCTTTCATAACCCCATCCATATACAAATTGAATAACCAAGGAGACATAACACAACCCTGTCTTACTCCGCTATTAATCCTAAACCAATCACCATTGACACCATTTATTCTTACACACGCTTCACTATCGTCATACATACTTTTGATTCCATTCAGAAGCCTACCACCAACACCATATATCACTAACACCTGCCATAGAGCTTCCCTATTAATCCTATCATCGCCTGTTGCAAATCCATAAAACCTAAATACAATTTATTCTTCTTCTCCCTCATTTTCTCAATCATTTCTTTCAATGTAAAGATTTGATCCACACATCCTCTACCACTCCTAAACGCACCTTGTTCTTCACCAATCAGTCCCTCAGTCACTCGACGCACTCTTTCGACCAAAATACCAGCATATACCTTCCCTACAACACTCAATAAACTTATTCCCCTATAATTTCTACAGTTCCCCTTTTCTCCCTTACCCTTATACAAGGGTACTATTACCGCTCTCCTCCAATCCCTTGGAACTATACCCTCCATAAACGCTTTATTACACAACTTCCAAATCCAATCAATCACCATCTCGCCTCTGCTCTTGATCATTTCACTAGTAATTTCATCTATACCTGCAGATTTACCATTCTTCAACTTTTTCACTCTACCCATTACCTCCTCCTTACTAATAACCTCATCCCCAAAATACCTATTCCTTCTTGCACCATCAAAACCGCACACATTCACTAACACCTCATCATTACTGTTAATATTGCAGATTTTCGAAGTGTTCTTTCCACACTCCCCTCTCATATCCATTTCATCAGTTACAAAAGCACCATCCCTATTCATTATTCTAAGCAGATTCCCCTTATTCTCAGTCTTAAACCTTCTGCGCTTCCTTCCAGAAGAGCCTTCTTTCCCTTGTATGTCCCATTCATCCTCCTTCCAAACTGTTCATTTACCTCTTTTTTTTCTCTCCTACGTATGCACCTTTTAGTATTTCTTTTTTCCTCCTTATATAATTCCAAGCATCTTTCTTTTGAAATCATTTGCTTTTAGTAGATTCAACCACGCTTCTTTTACCTTAACCGTTTTCATCACCTCTTCCCTCCCCCATTCGCTTTTACCACTTTTACTTCCCCCTTTATACCACATCCACACACTCTTTGCACTACTAACACTGCTTCCTTCATTTGCCCTCAGATTTGTTCAGTTCACTATCAACTTGTTCACATTCAACCGTTTTACTAGCGAGCGCTCTACATACTTATCCTTATTATCTTGCACACTTAACTTCTCACTCTTAATTTTACCTACTTCCTTTCGTATCACCTTCCTCTCCATCAGCCCCCACTAACTTATTTTTACATAGAACAACATAATGATCCGATAATCCCATTCCTAAACCCCTAACTGATTTAACATCCAACACATACTTCAACATCTCCTTCTTCACCAACACTAAATCAATCATACTTTTCACTTCGATACCATCTCTACCTACACCAACTCTAGTATACTTATGATACTCTTGTGTTTAAAGAAAGTATTACTTACACACATACCTCTCTCTTCAGAAATCAATCACCTTCCTACCATTCTCTTTTTCTCCCGCCATCCCAAAAACCACCTGTTATACCATCCCTTTTTGATCACCTATCCAACCATTCAGGTCCCCCAACACTATCAATCTGAAGCTCCTACTCACCCCATCCAAAACATCATTCAGATTATCCCAAAAATCGTACTCTCTTCAACGTTTCCCTCAGATGGACCATACGTCACAACCACACATACCTTGACCTTTTCAAACTTAAATTTAACCATTAGAATTTACCAATAAATATATATATATATATATATATATATATATATATATATATATATATATATATATATATATATATATATATATATATACTATATATATATATATATATATTTGTATATATATATATATATATATATATATATATATATATATATATATATATATATATATATATATATATATATATATATATATTTATGGTAAGTATATATATATAGATACGTTAGATTTAACCATATATATATACATATATATATATATATATATATATATATATATATACAAGAGGCTATGTGGTAATAATAAATAAATAAAATATATATATACAGTATATATATATATTTATATATATATATATATATATATATATATATATATATATATATATATATATATATATATATATATATATATATATATATATATATATATATATTTCTTTATTATATATATATATATATATATATATATATATATATATATATATATATATATATATATATATATATATATATATATATATATATATATATATATATATATATATATATATATATATATAGCTTACAAAAGCATCAAGCAATGGATGTTAAAAAATATTATCAAATATTCAAAATGCACTTAAAAAATTCCTTTTCATAAGGTTTATATGCTAAAGCCTATCAGAACTGTAAACAAAAACACATACACAAAAAATTAAGTTATACATTTTCAAAGCTTTAATAGAAACTTCTTACTTTCTAATTACAAAATAAATATTTCGCCGAATGTAATCTGAATGAAATGAAATACCTCATTTGTAGGTAATCCAAGCTGAGAATGACTATTGGAGCCCCATACCCATACTTGGCCTCGACTAGTTAGTGCTACAGAATGGATCCATCCACAAGCAACTGAAACAACTTTGTGATCTTCTAAACCACGAATAGATTCGAAATTTGGAACAGCACGCACCTGTGTTCCATTTCCCACCTATAAAGCACAAATTATTATATATATATATATATATATATATATATATATATATATATATATATATATATATATATATATATATATATATATATATATATATATATATATATATATATATATATATTTATATGTATTATATATATATATATATATATATATAGATATATTTATATATATATATATATATATATATAAGTTATTATGCTATATATATATATATATATATATTAGCACATAGTATATATATATATATAGATACATATATCTATAATGGTATATATATATATATATATATATATATATATATATATATATATATATATATATATATATATATATATATATATATATATATATATATATATATATTTTTATATATATATATATATATATATATATATATATATATATATATATATATATATATATTTTACAGTTAACACCACCGCTCACGGGCAGAGCCCTTATCCAGGAGGGGCTGTGCTCAATTTTTAAGTCTGTGCAAGACGGAGCCAAGAAGAGAATAGCTCACACTCACACGACCGACCAGTAACGAACCTGGGTCTCTCGCTTAGTTGGGCGAGTGCTCTACCACTGAGCTACCGGACCCCATTTTGGTGCTTGATTCATTCCTTCTTGATCTATACGAGCTGACTCCGCTGAATGTCCATTCTTCTTTTAATAAATAACTAAATCCAAAATATTGTTGATCCATTTATTTTACTTATATTATATCGAAAAGAACCAAAAATTAAATTTTGCTGCTCCTACGTTAATTAAAATAGATTTTAATTTTTTTTAAATTCTATAAAATTTCCGGGTCTTGTCAATTTTTTCTTACATTTTTTGGAGATGTTTTATTAATAATAAAAAGTAAAATTTACCCGATAAAAGAGAAACTCAAATTATTCAATATGTATTTGGTAAAGTTCAATAAATTTTTATTCTTTACTGTTTTATTTTAAATTTTTTTAAAGAATTTTATTTAGACAATTAAGATTTTTTTTAAAGTTTTCTTAAACAATTTTATTTAGTCAATTAAGATCTATTACAATAAAATTCTCTCTCTCTCTCTGATATATACAGCTTACTCGCGCGCAGCAGAGAGAATTTGGAGCGAAGGCTTCAGCGAGCGACCTGATGTGCATCTACCCTATGGTATTGCTTTAAATTTTATTAAACTCAATAAATATCTAATGAAAAAATAATTTAACTACAACATAAAAATAATACATACTGTTATATACTTCGGTAGTTAAATAAATTTCTGCAGTATGTAACAACAGAATGTTATACGCAATACAACAACTTTGTAGTGTCATTTTGCCATAAATGCAAGTGATGCATTAATTTTGTCCGGGAATTTATATATATATATATATATATATATATATATATATATATATATATATATATATATATATATATATATATATATATATATATATATATATATATATATATATATAGTATATATATATATATATATATATATATATATATATATATATATATATATATAAAGATATATATAGTATATATATATATATATATATATATATATATATATATATATATATATATTATATATATATTATATATATATATTATATATAATATATATATATATATATATATATATATATATTATATATAGTTATTAGTATATATATATATATATATATATATATATATATTATACATATTATATATTATATATATATATATTATTATTATATATTTATATATATATATATATTATATATATATTATTATTGTTATATTATAATAGTATATATATATATATATATATATATATATATATTATATATACATACATATATTATTATGTTATATATATATATATAGAAGAAGATATATGTATATATACATATATATATACATATATATATATATGAGCATATATATTGTTATATTATATATATATATATATATATATATATATATATATATATATATATATATATATATATAAATATATATATATATATATATATATATATACATGTTATATATATGCTATATTATATATATATATATATATATATATATATATATATATATATATATATATATATATATATTAGTAGGGAGGTTTTATTGAAAGATAAGAAGGAATCAGTTAAGAAAATAACTATTATAAGTTAAATAAATATACTTGAGTTGTTCTGCTGGAATCTTTTCTGCAGCGATTATATTTATAATATGCTCTTCTGAAAAAAGGTTCCAGCTTAGGCAACGAAAAAGCTAATAATATATATTTATTTAACTTGTAAATGTAGTTACTCTTCTTAACTGATTCTTCCTTTTATCTTCTTCAAGGTATGTCTCCTACTGACAAATAGTTACACATGTGCTCATGGCTTTTTAATATATATATATATATATATATATATATATATATATATATATATATATATATATATATATATATATATATATATATATATATATATATATATATATATATATATATATATATATATATATATATATATATAAAGTTGTAGTTATATATATATATATATATATATATATATATATATATATATATATATATATATATATATATATATATATATATATATATATATATATATCATTTTGTGCTGACATCCGCATCCACGCGGATATGACATTAACATCCGCGGATGTAAAAATCTGACATCCGCATTCACATCCACATCCGCGGATGTTAGAAATCTCACATCCGCATCCGCGGATGTCAAAAATTTGACATCCGATACATCACTAATATATATATATATATATATATATATATATATATATATATATATATATATATATATATATATATATATATATATATATATATATATATATATATATATATATATATATATATATATATATATATATATATAGCATATATATATATATATATAGGTATATATATATATATATATATATATCTCACCTGTCCACTTATATTCCATCCAGCACCATAAAGTTTGCCTTGGTTTGTAAGAAGAAAAGTATGACCCCGCCTCCATATATATCTTTAATTGATGACTCACTCAAGTTATCTGGTAATTCTTCCACTCTCATTGGTTCCAAAACCTATAAACAGAATAAATTAATTAATAATCATGGTAAGAAAACATAAACCTACGATTTTATATCTTATATTGAAGCTGTACATTAGAAATGTGCTCAAAGAGGGGGTTCATGGTTTTAAATATAATAATAATAGGTAATAATAATAATAATAATAATAATAATAATAATAATAATAATAATAATAATAATAATAATAATAATAATAATAATAATAATAATAATAATAAAAATAATAATAATATTTTTTTTAACAAATTATCTCTTACTATGTTTATATTTTTAAGGGGCCTTTTTTTAAAGGTATAAAGTTAACATATATATATGATTTTACAATAAACACTTGGCTTCAAAATTTTGATATCATGGAAAGGGAATAACAACACGACTCAAGGAAGATTTTGGCAAATAAATGAAAACGATTGTTTCTAGTCAATTTCGGTATGATAAAAATGAATTTGATCTTAGAAATGAGATATCACGTACCATTTTTGAAAAAAATTAAAAATTTAAAAAAAATTGTAAATATACATATTCACACAGTAATATATATATATATAAAAGTGATATATACATACATATACATACATACTTCTGCCCTGGCCCACCTTAATTTGGAGGGCACACTGGTCCAGGAAGCTGCTGCCACGCCCACTGTGTTAGGTTCCACAGCGTCGAGGAGCAAAAAGAGAGAAGTCTGTGCGTTGCGGTGTCGAGAGCAGAGCACCCCAGAACTATGCTCTATTGTATCTTGAGAATTGTGACATCTGGTGCAAGTGAGGGAGGTGACATCGTCTAGTTTGAATCTTATATTTAATTGCCTTGAGTTTTGTCAGGTGGGTGACCTGATCTGCTCCGGGCAAGGTCCTTGGCCTCTCTGGACAGCGTTTCTTCTTCTAGGGGAAAGAGTTGGGAGGGGTGTTTACAAATTGTTTTATTGGACGGTTTTTGAAGGTATGTGTTGGTTTAGATGGCGTATGATATGTGTTAATCCATGGCCTTATTGCGGAGGGGGAGGGGAATTATATTTGTAAGTGTTGTAATAGAATTGAGCTGGTGAAGAAGGGGGGAATTTTAGTCTTTGTCAAGGGGGATTTTTAGAGAATTTTTGGCGGAAAGGGGGGTGCGGTTACTTCGTTTTCTGATAGAGTTGCGGTCCCCACATCTCCAGGTGTGTGGAGAGGGCGAGGAAGTTTCATCGTGTAAATGTTGGATTGGGGTGGTTTTAGGGTTGCAACCTGTGATAATTCTGAGGGCTGTATTGAGAGATTTGTAATTTATTTGATGTTCGATTTGGCGCATGAGAGTGCTGGGAAACCATGCTGCGGTGAGGCATAGTTTAATTTGTTTTAAGAAGTTGTTTATAGGTAGTAGTGAGTGTGTTTCCTATCACTGAAGTTGTGTTGGAAAGGTTCAAAGGGTGTTTAGTTTTCGTTGTGAGTTGCGCAAGTGATTTGGTCTATGTGGGGGGAGAAATGTCATATGAGTCGTTGTAGGTAAGTTCTAGTATTTTTGGGGTTTTGTTTAATGGAAGGAGGTGGTTTGTTCAGGTGATTATAGGATGGAGGGAGGGTTGGTGACGGTCAGTGGTTAAAAGGGTAAAAAGGTGATGGAGGACTTAAGGGGGAATGTGGTCATTCTGTTGGAGATTAACCAATTTTCTAATAAAACTGTAGAATTCTTGAGGTACTGTTGTGTGGCTTGTGTTTACATCTGGTGTTGAGGAAATAAGACTGATTCGTCTTGCATAAGTAATAAGTTTGGTGGCATATGATCTGATCGGGTTGGGGTGGGACAGCATACTGTTACTGCGAAAAAAGTTTATAAAAATGGGAGAGAGAATTGGCTCCCTGTGGGATGCCATTTTGCAATTTGATAGAATTGCGAGAGGTTGTTTTTGTATAAAACTTTTGCAAAAAACGGTTGGTGAGGAAATTGAAAAGCCATTTTTTTTGTCATTTTTCTACTTAGGGTGGAGTGGAGGATTTTTTGGATTAAGCGATGTGCTGTGGGGAACGTGCTCTGAATGCTTTGTTTACGTCATTCGGCACTCGCTGATATAGATCTGTGCGGAAGGTGATGGTTGAAGCCATTTAATGATTGTTGTGTGAGAGAGGGGTAGAGGGCTTGTAGTTGTAGAATGGTTGCTTTTGAATCTGTGTTGGAAGTCTGGGAGAGGAATGGATTGGAAAATTTTATTTAATCATAATATTCTCCAGCCAATTTACTGATGGAGCAAAGCAGAGAGATTGGGCGGTGGGAGGAGGGGGAATATGGGGTCTTTTTTGGGGTTGGAATTTAGGAATTATGATATGCCTTGATTTCCAGCATTGCTTTGGGGAATGATTTAAATAAGTTGCCAAGATTTGCTGAAGATGTTCTGTGGTAGCGAGGATTCTTTTTTTCTGAGTGTTTTATGTGCAGTTGGATGATGCGAGTCTGCCTGTTGCTGTGAATTTTTTAGGTTTTAATGTTTCTGTTATAACATGATTGTTTGTGAATGGGCGGTGGAGGTTGTGGTCTAATTTGAGTCTGAGTTGTTTTTTGTTTTCCTATTATCGGGTGTGTTGTTTACGGGAGATGTTAGCGTAATGTTTAGCAGACTGTCTGATTGTTGTTTGGGGAAGGAGGGAGTTATTGGGTAAGGATGGGATTCGTTAGGATGCGTGGTGCGTGGTTACGTGAGTTGTTTAATGTTTGATGACTTGACAGGTTTTCTTATTGTCTATGGCTAGATGTTTTGTTGTAGGTATTCAGAAAACTTATTTTGGTGTTGTTGGTGGTTATGAGGTTAGAGATTTGGGAGTTTAGGTTTGTTATTTGGTTAGAAATGTGTGGGGTATAAGGATTGAGTTTTCGGAGGGAGTTTCTTTGTTTAATGAGTTGGCTGATATTGGGGTTGTATGATTGGGGTTGTATGATTTTCTGTGGCCTTTGGGTATATAAAGGTTTCAGCTTTGATGATTGTATTGTTTAAGTGAGTGATGGAAGTGTGAAGGGATGTTGTATCTTGGATTTTTTTTTGGTCAATGTGGGTTTCGATATAGTTGGTATATGCGGGCCAGTTTGCTTTTTTTTTAGTTAGTGTATTGTAATAGTTTTTTGCGGAGCGGGATTGTTGGTCGGGAGTTTAAGAGACAAATAAGAATAGCAGGTGGTCAATTGTAGCGCGTCAGTAATAAAGTCCCCGCATGTTAGTAAGTAGTGTAGCGG
>JABUQX010134558.1:7500-12500 GCA_015478945.1 Trachelipus rathkii | reverse complement strand
ACTTTTGAAAAATGAGTTTTTTTTTAACTTCGTTATAAAAATGAAAAATTGTGGATCGATTTTAATTATTTTTCATGGATACACATCGAGTATGTTAGCGTTTAAACTGGCAAAGTAAAATTTTTGATCCAAGCAGTATTAGTGGCAAAAAACGGGGCCTAACTTTGTCCGATTCACCCCGCCGTAAAAATTGATGGGGGGTGGCTCGGACCACCATTGTGTTTCGTATTGTAGGATATTATTATTGACATTTTTTATTATTATAATTAAATTAAATGTAATAAAAAGTTACTTATATTAAGTGAAAATCTTTTTTTTAAAAAATGAAATTTTAATAAAAATAAACGAGTTCAAAAAAGTGTCAAAATTTTGGCGGAGAGGGTGAATCGGACCACCTTAGTTTTATTTTTTATTTTATTTTATCATTTATTGACATTTATTACTTATTACCGAATTTTAATATGATAAATAATTATTATATTAAGTAAAAATTAAAATATAATTGAAATTATACGTAAAAGACGAATTTAAACAGATGGTCCGAGTCACCCCTCAATCAATTTTTACGGCCACGGTCAGGCTGACTCCGCGTTATTCAAACTTTAATAAAACTTTTATTATTAGAATTACATTTATTATTTTTGTGTGTGCTTATCCCCACCTATAGGGCCGTATTTACAAAAAAAAAAATTTCCAAAAAGTGCATTAAGGGAGAGTCGGCGAGACCAAGTTATTACCTAAAGTGTGATCCGCCCGTCACCCGCCGACGCTATGTAATATTTTTCATTTTCAGGTTGTGATCTAACAACGGCTATAACATCCTAAAGGAGATGCCCTAATAATACATATCTTCTGCTACATCTAGTGGGGCTTCACTTTGCAGGATCAAAGGGGAAACATTAATATCTTTGTCAAGAGGGTGTATCTTGCCTACTTTAAAGTAGGACTGGGAGACCAAGACAAATATTGGGCTCCTCACAAAGTGTGCAAAACAGTGTTGAAACTTCTGTGATCATGATTTAAAGGAGAGAATGCTATGCTAAGATTTGGTGTGCCAATGATTTGGAGAGAACCAACAAACCATTTGGATGACTGCTACTCCTGCCTTGTCAATGTAAAAAGGTTTCAATAAGACAAACAAACACCACTTACAATTCCCAAATATCCCATCTTCCAAATGACCAGTTGAACACTGATGAAATACCTATGCCTGTATTTACTGAGCTACCAGAGATTGATGTTGAAAATATAAGTTTACCTTCTTCTACAGATGATGAGGATGATGCTCTGATCAAATATATGCCATCTGTTGCAGATTCTGATACAATTGCTATGTTTTGTCAGCCTGAATTGAATGATCTGGTAAGAGATTTGTATTTGTTAAAGCAGTCTGCTGAATTGTTGGCTTCCAGGATGAAAAAGGAAGGAATACTCAGACCTAGCACTAGTGTCTACTTTTATCATAACACAGTAGCAGCACTGCGAAAGTCACTTCCATTCAGATGGTCAACTTGCTTATTGTAATGACGTGGTGACAGGCATTTTCTCAATTATGGGAATGCTTGCATATGATTCAAGTGAATGGAGACTTTTTATTTACTCTTCAACAAGAAGTTTAAAGGTTGTCCTCCTTAACACACAGAAATATGGAATGGTTCAATCCCAATAGGACACTCTGTACAAATGAAAGAAGAGTATACCAACATCAAGAAAATTCTGGATAGATTGCAATACCCATTTTTCATGGGATGCGCTTAATTTGTGTGGATTTGAAAATGATTAACTTTCTGCTGGAGCAGCAAGGAGGTTACATCAAATACCCTTGTTTTCTGTGCTACTGGGACAGTAGGGCTACATTAGAACACTGGGTGACAAAGACCTGGCCACCAAGAATCAGTTTGACGCCTGGTAACAAGAATATTAAGAATGAGCCTCTGGTTGATAGGAATAAAATTGTATTTCTGACACTGCATAAAAAACTTGGATTAATGAAGCAATTTGTCAAGCTCTTGATCATACTGGAGACTGCTTCAGCTATATTTTTTCAATCTTTCCAAGTTTCAGTACTGATAAAGAAAAAGGCAGGAATATTTGGTGGCCCTCAATTAAGAAAACTCATCAGGGATCTACACTTTATTACAACAATGACTGCATTATAGGCTAGAGCTTGGAATTCATTCTCTAATGTGGTACAGAATTTCCTTAGGAACAGGAAAGCGGACAACTACCGAGAGATTCTGGAGGAACTGCTCTGGAGTTTCCAAGCCCTTGGATGTAGAATGAGCATCAAAGTTTGCTAATTATATAATCACTTGGATGACTTTCCAGAGAACTTGGGTCACATGAGTGAACAGGAAGGTAAACGCTTTCATCAAGACAAAGTTATGAAAGACATTCCACAAGCAGTACATTGGAGATCATCAAAAAAGAGGTCGTTTATGTAAATGTAACATCATTATTGTCAATTTACAATTTTGTACATATTTTCCTTAATTTAATGTCAATTCTAAAATGGTAATAAGCATTCACTCACATTTATATGCCTTCACTATCACAAATTTGTACTACAGATCATTAATTGTATTTTTCCTTATTATTGTATATTGTACCTCACTTTAGTCTTGTCTGTAAGTGTTCAGCTTATCAAACAATAATCATAAATTTACTGTTTATTTGAAAATACAATATGTGATATCTCAAAAACCTGATGTGATAGATAAAAACTGATGACAGATTTGGAATCAGCACCTCAGAATTACCTTAAAACTGTTGGAAAACCTTATGCCAGAAAAATATTGTTCACCAGTCTAATGATTTATTTAATATTAAAATCATTCATGCTCCTAATATTCCAATTTAATATTTTGTGGAAGTTATAATATATAGTATCTTCAAAACATTGATTTTAAAAAATTTTAATAGGTGAGAACATGGGCAGACATACAAATTTCGGGAAAGTTCTATATTTGAATCAGCTCATATTTTCTGAAAAAATTTTCTAAGTTCAAAAAATTTTTTCAAAAAAAAGTTTTTTAAGAAAATTCTTTAGTGGCAAGCTTCTGGAATTATGCCAGAAGCTTGCCACTAAAGAATTTTCTTAAAAAACTTAACTTAACCTAACTTTTCTGAACTCAGAAATTTTTTTGAACTTAGAAAATTTTTTCAGAAAATATGAACTGATTCAAATATAGAACAATACCCAAATTTCTAGTACTTTAAATTTAGAGCTCTTAAATTATGATGCAGAAACAATCTTTCTCCAATTTCTGGTATAATATTTCCACACTTGATTTGCAAAATAATCAGCAAAAAATTGATCAGGGTTCACACTGAAATTTTGAATTTGAATTCCCTGACTATCCCTGACCAAATCCGCAAATTTTCCCTGACCAGCTGCTGTTCGTTATTTTTTGGCGTTATAAAAATTATTCTGATTAATCATTTATTGTCAGACTATCTTACTCAGTTCCATACATTCAAGCTTATTGAAAATTCACTTTAGAAATTGTTCATCATCATGGATGAATTTAAAAAAATATATTTTTTTTTATAGTAATCAGCCTATACCTTCCCCATAGCCGTCCAACACACTCCTTTTTTTTAATTTTTCCAAAAGTAAACAGTTTTATTTATACAAAAAGAAAATAAATTAAAAGCTTACATTAATAGCCTAGGTGAATAACGTCCACTGTGATCACAAAAATTCTAAATGGGGAGATTTAGGTTAACTTTTTCTTTTTGGGCATCTGAATTTTTAATTTCATAGTGTCTTCATTCTGTCAAAAGCTTATTCAGTTTTAACATCTTCTCATGCTCCTTCAAGATTTTTATAGATCTGTATGGGCGATAATTCCTCTAATTTCAACTTTTTTCTACTTCTTTTGGTTCTGTTTTGACTCTTTGAGATGTCTTCATATCTCCTATAGGCAGCTCTTACATTTGTCAACATTTTTTGAGTGATAGGAACTTATGGAATACTTTCATAGAGATTCTAGATACGCATTGTGCACTGTTCTTTGAGAAAATTCCAACTATGTTCTTTCAGATTTCTTCCACTAAAATTGCCCTTATTACAGAAAACCCTCCTTCCACTGTGTCATTTCCATGCAAAAATATCAGTCCTAATTTAATAATTTGCCACAATTCCGCATAACATTGATTTTTTGTTTGAAGTCATTTTATAATATAAATAAAAATACGCTTGTAACTGCCCACAAAAAAATCCAAAATCAAAACTTCGTCAACCTAAAAAAAAAAACTTCAAAAAAGTGTCAAAATTCCTAAAAAGAATAAGATATAAACAGATTAAGTCGGTAAGCTGACAGTCCTAAAAACACATACCACGTATCCACAAATCACCCTCTAATCGGCTTGAAGGTTGAACTTGCGAACAAACCTCTACCAGACCAGCAAATAGGAAGCAATTAGTAAGGACATAGTTGATACTAAAACAATAGAAAGCAAACAGGATGAGAAGTAGATTTAGGGAATGTCGTTCCTCGCCCATCCTTTTTTGATTCACTTATCAAATACATCTCTCATTCCACAATAATACAGTAAAGGAATAAAAAAATATATTCAAAAATATTCAAACCTTGATCCATGGATCATTCTTCCATATGTTTGTTTAAATCTGTAAAATTTCCCTGACTTTTTTGGAATTACCCTGACTTTCAGCATATCTTACAACATTTCCCTGACCTTCCCTGACTGATTTTTTACCTTGACTTTCCCTGATTTTCCAGAAAGGTGTGAACCCTGTTGATGATGGCCGGAAGATTGCGCGAAAAAATACTGGTGATGATGTGTGCAGATGATTAATCACTACCCAACAACCTATATTAAATATAATAAAAAACCATGTAGTTATTAATTCAGAGGCAGTAACTTTTTTTCCTAAAGACATTAGTCATTTTTGTTTTTTTTTTACAACTCGGGTATTCAATATTTTTTAAAAAATCAGTATACACATATGTTGCTCTCTCTGCTACTATTACCCA
>JABUQX010134558.1:0-2500 GCA_015478945.1 Trachelipus rathkii | reverse complement strand
AAAGTGGTTTACCGGCAACAGCTGTAAGTTCTCCTTCTGTAAGTTCTTCATCTTCGGCAACACCTGAAGTTGAAAATGTATCAAAATGGCCTTCTATAATGGTCTAAGGATATGTGGGAATGCAAAAAAGAAGCGTTCCCTTGGTTAGATTGCAAAAACAGTAAATTAGGCTGTACATTTTGTAGCCAAGTTTCTCATCTTGGTGCTTTCAAAAAGGAACGTACTTCAATTTCTAAAGAATGGTGTGCATTTACAATCACTTTCAATGGGTCTAATAAGTCTGCCCAACTTACTTCTTTAAGAAAAAAAAATTTCCTACACAAACAATCAGCAGGCCACTTGACAGCTGAGACCATATCTGCTAAGGCGGATAGTAAACTGTTGAAAATGTTTGTGATAAAATGATCATGTCCAACCTCGAATCTACCATAAAAATATGTAGATCAGCTTACTACTTGGCGAAAAATGATAGGCCTTTTTCTGACCATTCCGAACTTTTGGAACTCCAGAAATTGAATGGTGTGGACATTGGTGTATGATTACACTCTAGATCTAGTGCAACTGAAATCATTAACCACATTTCTGATGAGATGAAAATATGAATTATTCAACAGATTAAAAACATTTCAGGTAAAATTTCAATTGTGATTGACGAATCTACAAGCTTGAGTGATAAATCTACTTTGATCGTTTATTTAAAATGTGAAACCAGCATATCTTCCACCAAATGTCTTATTCTAAGACCTGATTGAATTGCCTAATCAATACTGCTTATTCTATTTTTGAAGCCCTTTTAGGTTGTCTGAAAACACATGGGTTTGATCATGAGTACCTAAAAGAGAATTTAGTTGCATTTGCCTGTGATGGCGCTAGTGTCATGTTAGGAAAAAATCTGGCGTCGTAGAAAAGCTATTACAGCAATTTCCAAACATTGTTCCTTGGCACTGTATGAACCATAGGATAGAGTTAGCTGTAAGTGATTCAATCAATGATGTGGGAGCTGTTAACCACTTTCAAACTTTTAAGGATAAGCTATACACTCTTTATAGCAAATCAGCTAAAAACCAAAGAAAACTAGCCGAGTGTGCTAGTGAACTTGATTTTGCAGCTAAACAAAATTGGTCGTATTTTGGATACGAGATGGGTATCCAGTTCCTTTAAAACAGTAACGGCCGTTTGGTATGGCTATCAATCATTGTACTCTCATTTTAAGAAAGCCCAAGAAGACAAGAACAGAATTACAACTGAACGAGCGATGTACAGGGATTGACTAAAAACGCCTGACAATCAGCTCACATTTTCATGTTAGATTTGGCGATCATTATAAACATATTAACAGACAGTGATGGGCCAGTATTCTAGATGACATTGCATACGGCGATACGTACTTCGATCGCATACATTTGTATCGGTTATCGGTATCCGCTTAGACAATTCCTAAACTGTTATCGAGTATCGGGTTAATCGCTTTATGCTTTTTTCTATAGATGAATCGGAAAAAAATCGATGATAATCGATACTCGATACATTTTCCAAAAAAGTTATCTAACTTATCAGATATAATCATTATATATATTATAATAATATATACTAACTAAACCATAATGACACTTTCCCTATATATATAATATAATATATATATATAAATATATATATATATTATATTATAATATAATAGATATATATATATATATATATATATATATATGTTATCATATTATTATTGTAGAGATTTCAATGCACAGAGTGGGGAGGAGAAGCAGACGAGTTGGACGAGAATGGTTGGGACCACTACTCAAAAGTAACATAAGAAATTTTTTTAGGAGAGCTCTGATAAATTTCCGTTTTAAGGAACATTTAAGGAAGATCTATGAATGGTTTTTTCCAACAGAGGACCTCACTAGCGTTCACAAGAATAGATGTGTAAAATATCACAAGGAGGAATTTGATCCAGAGATTCTATTAATAGACTATTTAAAATTCGTTCTGATAGTAGGCCTTACAAGAAATGTGAAAGTGATACCTGGCAGAGTAGCAATATATATTCCCGATCGATAGATTAATTATTAGTGACGGAGCTGAGGTGAAGACAGAACAAGTTGCCAGGAATAAATAACTAAAGAGAAATGTGATTTTTAAAGTGGAAGTCCACTGAAGGAGTGGTGACAAGGAAAGGGAATATATTGAAATAATTAAGTCAGAATCTAGAGCAATTAGAAGGAGGTCAGAGAGATAGGGGGAGAAACAAGAAAAGTAAAAAGGGCAGAGCAGAGGAGACCCTGGTTAAAGGATGGGTAGGAGGAAAGAGGAAAAGACACAAGAGTCGGTGGACTCTGAATAATTGAAGGAGGCAATAAAGAGGAAAGCAGTATTGATGAGGTGGTTGAAAAATAGAACTAAACAGACAAGGTCCCAGTATATGGAGGTAAGAAATGAAACAGAGAGGTGAAAAGAAGAATAAAAGAAAAGGCAGCAAAGAAAGAGTTGGAAGGAATTATGG
>JABUQX010134557.1:15000-35751 GCA_015478945.1 Trachelipus rathkii | reverse complement strand
GTATAGAAATCCAGATACGGGTTATTAAGGATCTTCTGCCAGAACTGCGTGGGATTTGTTGTTGGATGGTTGCTGCGGTGCTGCTGCCCACCAAAAATCCGTGGTATATCCAGATCAAGTCCCAGTTGCTCAGCGATTTGATTAGCTTCTTTTAACACTTCATCGGTGATCTTTTCTTCATCGTTCCGATGGCCTCCTAACCATTCCACAATATGTTGGAATGTGCGCGAGTGTTGACGATAATCCAAAGGGTCTTGGCATTGGGAAGAGCATTTTCCACTACGGTTGCAACATCGCAGACGACTTCGCTTAATCAAGCCATGATAACTGAAAACTTACATGCGCTGAATGCAACTGAAAAGAGCTTTTTCTTGTGCGGTATTTGCTTCAATGGAAAGGTTTCTAATGCTTGCATCATTCTACAAAATGCTCCTTAAACACTCTGATGCACGTGTGTGTTGCTCAGACCATCTGGTCTGGCATAGGCTTGAGATGTTTGGCATTAATTTTCTTCTCAAAACCGACTCGCGAAAAAACGTAATAATGACCTTTATAGTTCCCACAGTATGGCGGATGTCTGGTATTGTGTTCAAATCATTACACTAGATTTTGTTTGTGTGAAAACAATGAAAGAACAATGCTTTTTTAATACTTTTTTTCGGCAATATGCGTTGGTTAACCTCCTTTGCCAGACATCGTAGAACAGCAATCGAAACCCAAAGCCCACGCAATTCGTCGGAATCCATTCTTCGACAAAATCGTCAATGGCTTTCGCAATGGTTGTTGCGTCAAGCGCTTTCAGTCTACAAAGCCAATAAATTCCTTTTTGACTTCATCGGTCTCTTTGTCCGAAATATCGCAACCCTGGTGGAAAATTTTCCTTCCAGAAAATACACGGTTTTCAATCTTTCTAGTAAGCTATACGCGCACGTTTCCTTTACCTTATTAACGATGCTTCCTTTATAGTAGTACCACATAGAGAAATATTTTATTCTGAATCTGAACTGATTGGTATGTGCATTTTTCTTCCCTTTTCAAAATGGTTTTTTTCAATGACGTTGTGATCTCCGGCATCTATTATTGAGGATAATATTTTTTATTTTCTCTATGATTTTCTAGAAATGCTGGTTAATTTGAATGTCTACCGGCACGTCCTGTAGGACAATCTGCATCTTCAACAAGCAGTTTTATGCCACTTCGTGTATATATGTCCCTTACAAACCCATAAACATTTTTATATTTAGTGAAAGGTCTTATTAAAAGAGCCTTAGGACCCTCTGACCGAACTTAATTGATAAAATTAAAATACAAAACTTTCAAAATGCTCCCTTAGGCGCCTGGAATAGTCAGCCAAAATGAATTCTCCAACCAGTCTAATGAATTTCCCTTAAGTGGGTGCATCGGGTCAAAAATTATAGTTTAGGTGGAATCAACACTCTTTCAGTAACTGATTCTTCATTTTGCTCGGGGCGTAGCCTAATATCCGGCCCCCTAAAAATGGACTAAAAATTCGGAATTTTCAGCCGATTTTGACTATACAAGCACCAAACTGTAGCCTTTTTTACACTCTAAAACGTTGTTTTCCTGTGTCTGTAGTCGTTCTTTCAGAATTTTCAATTTTCAACCCATATTTTGACATTCTTTGAATCAAGTAAAAGTTGTCGAAATTATTTCAAAATTGAACTATGGATAGATAGTCATTAAATACAATCGTTAAGAAGTACTTTTTCGATTTGATTTGCTGCCTCAGCGTGTCCAATTGTCCAGAACCCACTTTTTTTTGGATTTGAAATGAAAATGCGATATTTTTTTTCCTGTTCAGGCGAAGTGAATGAAATTTTTAGGGCATATGTAGTTGGAGGAGATGCATATTTTTTACTTAGATAATTTCTTTGTATATGCATTAGTTTTGTTATTTCTATCACACAAATTTTTCTAAAAAAAAAAAAATTTGAAATTTTTTTACAAATTTTCTTTTGAGTATACAAAAAAACTTATCTAAATAAAAAAAAGATGCATCTTGCCCGAATATACAATCCTGAAAATTTGATGTTGATCGAAGAGAATCAAAAGAGTTATCTCAATTTTTAACTTTTCAAATCAAAAAAAAATGGGTTTGAAATTGGACAACGCTGAGCACAAAACTCAAAAAATCGAAAAGTTCTCTACTTTTGTATTTAATGGACCTATCTATGCATATTTTCAAGTCGAAGTCATTTCGCGAAAATTCTGAAGTTGACATACGAAGAATGTCAAAACATGGGTTTTGAAAAAAATTTCAAAATTCTGAAAAAAATGACTAACAGACACAGAAAAACACCGAAACAACGTTTTAGAGGGAAAAAAAAAAAGCTACCAGTTGTTTATAAGGTCAAAATCGGTTGAAAATTCTGAATTTTATGCCATTTTAGGTGGGCGGAATTTAGGCTACGCCCGAGCAAAATATTGGCACATCCCCTTCAGTAGCTGTTTCTTTTTCTCATCGAATCATAGATGAATGTCCAACGAATCTACCAATGCATGACTGTCATCTACTGAAACGCTACCTCCGAAATCTGGACCCATACTCTGACCGTCAGTGCTGACGGGGTTTGGTTCCTATCATGCGAAGAATATGCGAAGTAGTAGGAGGGATACCTCTGTGTAGTCTTTAGTTGACTTATTGGTAGCCTTCTCGTTTCCACCGCTACCATTCCATTTTAGTCTGATTTCTCCATTTCAAATTTACATGCAACAATATATATATATATATATATATATATATATATATATATATATATATATATATATGTATAGAGAATAATATTTTTATAAAATATATAAAAATGTTTATATATATATATATATATATATATATATAATAAATATATATAATAATATATAATATATATATATATATATATTATATATAATATATATATATATATATATATATATATATATATATATATATATATATATATATATATATATATATATATATATTTCTGTTACTGTAAATATCTGCCACATATGGTCATATTCTAATAATTTTAACTAACATTCAAAGATGTTAACAGAAAAAATTAAAAGTATAGCAAACTATTTTGAAAACCACTAATTTCAGTGTTGTAATGAAAAATAGTTTTTTAAAAATGAAACTAACCTCATAAGGACAAGTAAGAATCATGTGTTCCAAAATTCCTACTTTTAAGAAGTAAATACACAAATTTTATTATAATATTTAAAGTAAAACGTACGTACCAAGGAATCTCTTAATATCCATGATCTGATAAAATTGAACTATAACTTTTTACACTGCGGCGTGTGTTGAGTTTATATTATAGAGTGGCATTCACGGAGTGATAATTTCAATGCTACTTGAACCTTAAACACTAATAAAGAATTGAGAATCACGGCTGAACACAAATCTAGATATATATAATATATATATATATATATATATATATATATATATATATATATATATAATATTTATATATATATATATATATAGTTAATTTAATATATAATATATATATAATATATATATATACAGAAATATATGATAATATATATATATACTATATATGATGAACTTAAAAAACAACATGGATGGAATAACAGCACAGTTCTTATCAACAAATTAAAAGAGGCATATAAAATGAGTGAGAAGACCTCCTATCGGCAAGAGAAATGTGAGAAAATGACGTTGCAAACTAGCCTGTCGCATATATATATAATATATAATAATATAGATATAATATATATATATATATATATATATATATATATATATATATATATATAATATATAATATATAATATTATATAATATACTATATAAATTATAATATATCGTTAAAACGCTAGCTTACGGCCACCCGGAACGGCGACGTGGATCAAAAAAATGGCGCAGGTAGACTATAAGAGTAAACACTTCTGGGGGCAGCTGCCCCCCCTGCCCCCCCCCTGACGACGCCCATGTATATAATAATATATATTATATATAATTATATCATATATATATAATATATATATTATATATAATATAATATATATAGTATACCGTATATATATAGTATAGCTATATATATAAATATATATATAATAAGTATATATATATATAATATAATATATACTATATATATATATATATATATATATATATATATATATATATAATATAACTATATATAAATATATATATATATTATATATATATATCGAATATCCAATTACTCGATATATCGATATAGTTCGATATATCGAATATCGATTATAATTATATTATATAATTACATTAATATATATATATATATATATATATATATATATATATATATATATATTAAATAAAATATAGTATTATATATATATATTATATATAGTATATATATATATTATATATAATTATATACAATTATATATAATAATTATTAATGAGGTATATATATCTTTATAATATTATATATATATATATATATAAATAAAAATTTATTAATTATTAATATATATAGTGAGTATATATAATAGGACCTTGTTCGTTTTATGCAAGGTCAGTTTGAATTTTTTTGTTTTTTTTTTAATATATTGCCAGTATGATGATTACCAACAATGAATTTCAGTGGTAACGGACATGATTCCAAATATATAGGACCAGTTACGTTTTACGGATCCGTAACTTTTAATGGTTTTTTTTTTTTTTAACTAAAGGTAAACCGCAAACCGCACAAGATGAGGAGTCGGGATCTCTCGCCTTCCGGGGAACGGAGTAGGACTATTCCCCCCCCCTCCGGGAAGGTGGTCTCCGGAACCCCGCTCTTTGTATTTGGAGTCGCGGGGGTTCCTCCGGCCCTCCCCTACGGGGTATGGAAAACGTCCCCCCTGTCCCCCGTCGGCTCGAGCCCCCTGAAATTTTTTATTTTTTATTTTTTTTATTATTAGATTTTTTTGCATATTTTTAATAAGCTTTATACGCTGATTCCAAATAATTTGAATTGGTTTTTCTGTAAGTGATCGTTCTTGTCGAGATATTTCATTTTTAAAAACAATATTTAACAATAAAGGTGATTGTTAAAATTGTTAAAAATCTTCGAACTCTTGAATCACTGTCCCCACTGGAAATTCATTGTTGGATATCACTTAGAGTAGCAAATATTCAAATAAAAATAAAAAAAATTCAAAACGTACCATTGCATAAAACAAAAAGGGTCCCATAATACTATTAATATTATTAATATATATTATAATATAGTATATATATAATATATAATATATATATATATATTAATATATATATATATATATATATATATATATTATATATATATTATATATATATTAGTGATGGCACGATTAATCGCTCTACAGAGCATCCACAAATTATTAAAGATTCCGTATCCGCATCCGCGCTTTACCCTGTGATGTTGAACGGATATTTATTGTCGAGATTTGATAAAGAAGATTTATAATAAAAATACTTAATTAAAAGATGAATTGAACGCAAACTTTATTAAATGGAAGACATGGGAACTCGACTCGACTCAACTGCTTGTTAAATGAGTGACTCATTGATCTCACTCAGCGCATAAAGTTCAACGAAATAATTTGAGTCAAACCAAATTGCATTGTTTGCAGTTGAAAAACTTCAATCCGAAGAGTCTAATAATTATTAATTCGCCACCCAGTAAAAGAGAAAAAATACCGAAATCTACAGTACAATACCTTCTACGAAGTAAATCAATAACCAGATTCACTTGAAAGAATTCTAGTCATTTAGTGAATGAAGAAACACACGCATTACCAAATAATGTAGTGCAAATGATTGAAAAACTATCACCAAGAAAAACGACATAGATAAAAATGATGATAATCAGGTTGGTGGAAAGTTTAAGCCAAATTGTTTACTTCACGCTTGGTTAAAACAAACTTGCCAAGGAAAATACTTAG
Source organism: Trachelipus rathkii (assembly GCA_015478945.1). Taxonomy (NCBI): domain Eukaryota; kingdom Metazoa; phylum Arthropoda; class Malacostraca; order Isopoda; family Trachelipodidae; genus Trachelipus; species Trachelipus rathkii. The sequence continues at coordinate 29,820 of JABUQX010134557.1, read as the reverse complement.
CCTCGTCCTCAACTAGTGCCAAGTGAGAGAGTAAATATATGGATGAAAGAGAAAACAGACTCTCAGCAGAAAAGCAGAAAAAAACTGATTCTCAAGCAACAACCTGCTCATATATATGAATTTCAATCACAATAACAAAAATATATATAATCCATTGTAAAATCTTTTCATTTTATGAAGAAGGGGAGAGAAAGAGTTGCGTAGGGTTGCATTTATTTGAGTTGGGTCCCCGTCCCGCACCTGGTAACACAATTATATTAATGGATTGTGGCTAAAACTCGAAATATTAGGCATTAATATAATATATAATGATAGCCATATATATATATATATATATATAATATATAGATTATATATATATATATATATATATATAATATATATATATATATATATAAATATATAAGATATATATATATATAGTATATTAGTAATATATTATTATTCTATATATATACACCGGTATATAATAAATATAATATATATACCAAATAAAATATATATTATTAATATATATATTATATTACTAATATGTTTATATAAAATATATATATAAAATAATATGTATATTTTATATATTAAGATAATATATATGTTATAACTATTTAAATATTATATATATTAAAATAGGTGATGCAGCAGCATGTTCATATTTTTGGCATCCGCGTGGATTGCGGATTGCGGGATTCGATGTTTGATTTAATATCCGGCGGAACGGATGTTTGATATATATAAATATATAGTTATAATATATATATATATATATATTATATAGTTATATAATATAATATATATATATATATATATATATTAATATATAAATATATATATATATATATATAGAATATATATATTCGAGTTTTAGCCACAATCTATTTAATATAATTATAGTTACCAGGGTACGACTGGGGCCCAACTTAAATGCACCCACCAACTTCCTTCCCCAACCTTCGCCCTTACATGAAAGATTTTATAATGGATTATATATTTTTTGCCACTAGGAAAGTACTGCTTTCACATGAGGTCTTGGGCACGACAAAGCTCGACCTTTCTGCTGAGTGCCCAGCAATGCAAAAAACTCTCGAACTTGAAACATAAGTTGGAGGACAGGCCAAAGTATTCCTTGCAAGTTTACTGCAAGCGTGGGTAAACATTTTGCGTTTTGCACAACTGATTGGATCATCATTGAATCTAATCCGTTCTCTTGGTGATAGTTTTCAACATTTGCACTTCATCTTTTAGTAATGCGTGTGTTTCTTCATCACTATTGGACTGCAAAAATTCTTCAGTGAATCTGTTTTTGATTTACTTGTAGAAGGGGTGTTGGGTTCTGTAGATTTCGTTTTTTTTCCTTAAGGGTGCCGATATTAATAAAAACTGGTCAGATTAAGTTTGTCAACTTGCAAACAGAAATGACATTTAACTTTGTTCTAATATGCTACAAAAAAACTTGCCTTTATAACGGGGTCTAAGTAAGTTTGCAATAGTATTAAGGTCATAATTTCCACAGAAACCAAAGAGTTTTTATAGCTCTAGGTTAATTACATCTTTCATTCTTTTTAAACCGTCATCATTTTATTTGAAGATGGTTCAAAAATGCTTCCTTAGCGTTGAGTTTAATGGTATTACAGCGGAGACAGAAGCTGTAGAGGCGCGGATTTTTTTGGTTAGTTTCTTCAAATGGTTTTAATAGCTTAATGCAGTTGTGATATGATGTCATTTCCACATTAAAAAGAATGTTAACTTGGAATACGAACAGGCTACGAAGCAAGAGGTCTATTGAGCAATACTTCTTTCACATCATAGGAATGGATTAATTCAGCGATTGGAATGCCTTGATAACTAAACTAAGATATGGAATATCAACCGTTTTTGAGTTGCCTTCAACTCATTTTCATTTTTATTTCTTTCAAATGTGTCATCTTAAGTATTTTATTTAAAATTCTTTATCAATTCTCGACAAAAACATCCGCAGGCAAAGCGCTTGATGCGGATCGTTTAATAATGGTGCGGATGCTCTGCGGATGCGGATGCGGATGTTACTGCATCACTAATATATATTATATATATAAATTATATATATATTATATATATATTATAATAATATTATATATATATAATATATATATATATATATATACTATATATATTATATATATATATATATATATAATATATATATAATTATATATATATATAATATTATATAATATATATAGTATTACAGGGTGTCTCAGCGAATACGTAACAGCTGTGTATCGCGTGAAATATTGCATATGTGACAAAATTTTCTAAAATAAAACCTGGTGTCCTTGTTAATTATTTTTTTTTTTTTTTTTTTTTTTTTTTGTTTTTTATGTTCTTTTTGTGCTCTACGCCCGGTGGAACAAATTACAGTTTATTTTGGCGCATGCGCAGTTAGTCAGAAATAGCGGCGGATTTATGTTTTTTTTTTAATGAGAATGTATATCTATCTCAGATTTCAATATTAAATTCAAATATACATTTTAATATACTTTAAAATAAATCCTTACCTACAGTGTATACCTTACACGCTATTCACGTTCAAAACATTGAAATCGCTACTGGTGTATACGACACACATACTTATATTAAGCGCACATACCGATGATAATGAAGGAACTTTACGAACCAAAGTAACCTTATCGGACATTACGTTGAAGAATAATATGGGTGTTTAGAACGCGAAATCGTGAAGACACAAGATACTGTAACGTGTATAGTAGAACACATGCCTCCGCGATGTGTTCTCAGGACTACGAAAAACAAGCCATGGTCGAATTGTACATTGAAAATGGGATGGAATTCACTGGTAGCCGCAAGTCTCTATGAGCAACGCTATCCTGATCGCCATCACCCGTCGCACGTAACAATTTATAGGATCTACAGACGATTTGCTGTTATAGGATCTATTGCCACAACCCCCACGGCAAGTCCCGGTACAGAATCGTGTGCGTACATTTGACGTGGAGTTAGAAGTTCTCTTATACACCCATGAAAATCCCTGTTCATCGTTACGCAGGCTAGCAGGGTCCTTGGGATTTCCAAAGAGACTGTAAGTAGAATTCGTATGACGTATAACATGACCCCATACAGGGCGCACATCGCTCGTGCATGGATTGCGTCCTTGGGAGGCTGAGAGGAGATTAGGCTTCCTAGCTTTGATGGAAACCCTTCTTGATGAGGATGTATGCCTCCTTCAGAACATCCTGTGGACAGATGAGGCTTGCTTTACCTCAAATGAGAATAAACGTTGGAATTGCGGCACATGGGCATAGGAAAATCCTCATATCACTTTCAGTGCCCGCCACCAGAATATTTTCACCGTCAATGTGTGGTGTGGTCCTTCACGTACAACGTATTGGACCTTATTTTACCAAGATGAGCAACCTCACAGCAAGTCGTTTCTCCATTTCTGCGATATATCTCCAAGAAATTTTAATGCAAGATGTCCGCCACTTCGACACAGGACAACATGTACATTCAACTAGATGGGTGTCCTGCACACAGTGCAAGGGGTGTGACGACCTACATCAACCGTGTGTCTCCAGGAAAATGGACCGGGAGATCGGGACCTGTGCCGTGGCCACCACGCTCACCCGACCTCACCCCTCTCGACTATTACCTGTGGGTTTACCTAAAATCTGTGGTTTATGCAGGCTACACTACCCCAATAACCTCGGTGGACGATCTGAAGCATCGTATTTGAAACGCATGTCGGGAATTACGGCCGATATCATCGGTTGGCAACGACAAACATTGGATAGAAGAGGGCAAGGCGCATGAACACGAGCAGTGGTGCATTGGAGAGAGGAACAGCAGCATCTTTTGAAATGTACGTCCGCAGACCGTTGATGGGCCTTGCTACATATCCTTCTGACTCATAAACTGTAATAAAACTATCTTGCTAACCTGTTTTTGTTTTACCTATGTATGTCGTGTACACCATTAAAGATTCAATGTTTTGAACGTGGATAGCGTGTACGGTATAAACTGTAGGTAAAAGTGTGTTAAGTAATTAATGTATAATTTCACACGTACATTTCAAATCTGGAATAAAAAATATACCATTCCATTCAAAAAAACATAGTTCCGCGCATTTGGACTACTGCGCATGCGCAAAAATAAACTGTAAACATTCCACCTCGTGAGCTACTTAAAGGCACAGGGGGTTTAGTAGAAAAATTTGTCCACATACGCAATACTTTCACACGATATACAGCTGTTACGTATTCGCGAGACCACCCTGTATATATATCCCAAGCATCCGCGGATATTAAAATCAAACATGCGCATCCGCGGATATTAAAATTAAACATCCGCATCAGCGGATATTAAAATCAAACATCCGCATCCTCAAATGCGAAAAAAATGACATCTGCATCACATTATATAATTTCTTATATATATATAATAGAATATATACTATATATATAACCCATAATAAATAATATTTATTAAATATAATAATAACCATATATATAATTATATTATAATATATATATATAATATATATCTACTATAGATTATGGGAGCCTAGGCAGGGGGGGACACTGCCCCCCCCCTAAATCTTGCGAAATAATGGCGAAAAAAAAAATTATGAACCTTATATGTTTGTCAGACGACGTTTTTAAGAGTTTAGTAGTAGAAAAACTGAAAAAAAAAAAATAATACATTCTGATAGATAAATGAAAAGTGGAGAATTACTAATTAATAACGTATTATAAACGTATTATATTATTTTTTCTAAAGTTTTAATGTGTTTTCCTTTTCATATTGGCTTAAAGTCAACTAGCTTTATGCTTTTATACAGCTGGCTTCTTCTGACATTTTTCTCCGCTAGAACTCTCAATATGTCGATAGCATTTGGTGGTTGCCAAAGCTGTTAAATCAATCACGGAAAGGGTACCCGTTGATATTCAGCTGCAGACAACACATCAAGAGAAAAATAATTGCAGAAAAATAAAAGAAAATAGTTAGCTGCCAGATTTATGAAAACCCATAATTTTATGCGGACCCATGACTTACCATTTAAGAGTAAAGAACCTGCATGAATGAATTTTTTTAAGACCTGATTAAAGCTGCGAATAGGAATATTATGTGGAATTGAAAGACATAATATACAAGGACAGAAGGAATCTCGTGCTGGACGTCTTTTCCGGAAGATGATTCAAAAATGAACTAGATCAAGTGTGTTGGGATATATTATCATAAAAAACGAGTATGATTGTTCGCGATGGGCAAAATTTTTATGTATCTACTACCATATGGCAGGATGAAATCTGTCGGATATATATCAGGCAACGAACAAATTTTCTTATAGCATATTAAAGATTTTCGATCTTGAAAACAAAGGACTGTTCGCAGAAGAACTTTTCTGGGGTTGTTGAAGTTCTTGAACCATTGCCAAAAAGATTGATTGATTTTAAAAAAAAAGGTTTAAAGCCGAGTCTATGCGTTGGTCAGGGTACGACAGCTGCGCAGCATTGACAGATAAAACATGTAAGTTCAAAAGAAACTGGGGGAAAATGATGAAAAAAAAGATTATCCCTTTGCACGATGTAAGCAATCGGCTGAATATTGGTCATTAATGACCTAAACAGTTATTCTGGAAAGTTGAAAATACTATCTTCCAACAATAAAAAGATAAAACTTTTCGAGAGACTCCAACCGAAAAAGAAAATACATTCCCGAACTGCCTAAACTTTGTGAACCTGTTGGTACGTCAAAAAATCATAGCAATTGCTATTTTCCATACAAAATATGATATAAAAAATTATTGAAGGCAACAATCAAACAAGAAAAACAAGCTTTTCTATTATTCTGTTCGACAACAAGACCCATTTATATTACCCCTTCCTAAATAACCAAATTATTTTGCTTTAGTTGAACCAGTTGTTAACATTATTCAAACAAAAAATATACCTAAGCAGTACTCTGATCATATTCAAAGAATTTTTGAAGTTGTCAGAAGAACCAGATGCAAAACTGGCAGATCAAATAATTTGCCTGATCTGCTCGTTATCCGCCAATGTTATACTACTGATTCTTAGTAGACTGCACCACCTAGTAAAAGTAAAATCGCAACACGAAAGCAATTCCATCTGCTGAATATTGGAAAGCTTCTGTACTTGTGCCTTATCTTGACTCACTTTCATCCTCTTTAGAGACAGATTTTCAGAAAAACAACGTTCCGGATTTTATCTTTTTCAATTTGCATCCGTTTCTTAATGTTAGGTGCTCCGTAGGCAGTTTGGCGTGAGAAAGTAAAAATGTTTTTCAGAGTTTTATGATCTGATGTAATAAAATTCATACCGAAACTGACTGGATTTTAATACCTTGGGGCTGTGATTAAAAAACAATGCAATATGCAAAGTTGAAAAACTTAACTACTGAAATTATTAAAGAAGAACGACCCCTTTTGCTCTCAAATCAAAAACCTGTCTAATAATTGCAATGGTGCTACCGTGTCAATCAGAAGTACCATTAAAATATTATTGTGCACTCTGCGAGGAGTAAAGACTTGGCTAAGAAAAACAATGGAAGAAAGACAGGCTTAATAGACTATGCAGGATGAGTATTCATTAAAATTAGTAGTGAAAAAATGAACGAATTGAAAAGAAAAAATGTAATTGCGAAATTCGCTGAAAATCAAAGGCGTCTAATGCTAGTTTAGATTTAAATTAGTTACCACCAGCGGACTCAGTACTAGCCAACCACCATAAATATTACTTTACGTTTCTCAAATAGGGATTTTTGTTTTACTCACCTCATGACAAAATTTTTAATTACAACTGTTGTAGGCTTGCTATTATTCTTTTAATTAACCGAAGTAACTTTTTTATCCTGTGATATAACCCATAAGTCAAATCTTGCGGGATTACCACGCACCGACCACACACACACGAAATATATAATTATAATATATATATATATATATAGATATATATTATTATATATATATTATATATACTTATATAATATTATATATATATATATATAATATATATATAATATATATATATAATATACATATATATTATATTATATATATATATATAATATAATATTATAATATATATATAAATATATATATTAATATATATATATATATTATATATAATATAATTAATATATATATATATATAAATATATATCATCACCCACCTTCCCTAAAGGGAAATCCTGCCTACGCCATATATATATATATATATATATAATATATATATATATATATATATATGATATAATATATATATATATATATATATATATATATATATAATATATATATATTATAAATTATGTAAATTATATATAATATTTAATTGATATTAAAAAGCTAAAATAAAATAAAAATACAATATATTAAAAGAAAGTCAAAATAAAATAAAAAAACAAAATAAAAAAAATAATTAATAATAAAGATAAAATTAAGAAATAAAATAAAACAAAATAAAGTGAAATAAATGTACGCGAGCGTTTACCGTGTAACAACAATGTTAAAACGGCAACCCTCTGCCCACATTGAAAAGTATTTTCCTAAATAATAATAATAATAAGAAAATAATAATAATAACAATAATAATAATATAATAATAATAGAAGCTTAATTTGTTTTCTACATTTGCGAAATGTTTTTTATCATGCTTAAAACTTAATTGATTGTAATCTATTTTTTATAATGAAACCAAATGTCAAAAACAAGGGGACAAAAATTGGCATGTTTAATAATTAAAATTCACCATTAAAAAGAAAGTTTGTGTCTTTTTTTGTTTCATAAATTTTTCCCTTTTATTCTAATAATTTCGGGTTTAATATAGCGCAGAGGGCTTCACCCCGATTTTTATATAAAAATCACAGTATATACTCTAAAAAAAAATAATTGAGAATAAAAAAAAAAATACAATAACGTGGCGGTCTCATTAGGAAAAAAAATTACCAGCCGCTCAAATATTAAAACTCCATAACTTTTCATTTTGATCCAATCCAGTTAGGTCTCTATTTCAGGCCCTCTGAGTTCAGTTATGATGTTTGTTTAGCATACACACGAGAAAAATCGTATGTATACTTAACCAAATCTTATCGTTAGGCCTGAACTAGGATGGCCAAAAAACGAGCAGCACGAGGCCACTAATTTTTTTTATAGAAAGCCTATTGGGGAAAATTTTAACTTGAGAGGCTGTAACTTTTTTTCCTAATGACTTAAATCATTTTATTTTTTTAGCTCAATTATTATTTTTTTTAGAGTATATCCTGTGATTTAAAAAAAAAATTGTTTTTTATAAGAAAAATCCTTATGGGTTTTTAACATTTTGAGAGGCTGTTAACTTTTTTACTAAAAGCGATGTTTGTTTTTTTTACTTCTTCCTTATTATTTTTAGAGTATATCCTGTGATTTTTATAAAAAAAAATCGGGTGAACAGCCCCTCTGCGCTCTATTACCTAAATTCTTGCAATTGAAAAAAAGTACCTTGCATTTTTTTTAACTGCCTTGATGGGAAAAATTACATGATCCTTAATTTTCGGCAAATATTATTTCTTACGTGTAAACTGAATGGCTGATTGTGAATTTGAAAACATCTGCCACGCTGTTTGGGCCTAGGCTATTATATATTATTTATTAGATCATCTCGGGCTCGGACAAGTCGAGTACTATTAGCAAAAAGGTATAAACAATTTAAATGACCATTACAATAAAAAATTATCTTATGAGAAACACTTACATCTTGAGAGTGAGATAAATTAAAATGAAATTTAATAAAGCCTACTATGAAGTATACATAAGATAATTTTAACGTTAATAAATTGCACTTCACAAGATACAGTACACAGAGAAATTAATAAAAATATGGGAAAAGGTTTGTGCGCGTTTTTTTATGAATGCTAAAAGAATTTTCATGTTCTAAATAATGATACATATAAAAAACAAAAGTATTATTGGCTACTAATTATTTGCACAGTGCGCATGCGCCATATATTTTCTCATATTAATTAAGGAGTACTTTTAATTGTTACTGAAAGTACTCATTTTACAGGGTGGGGATTTTTGATTTTTTTTTTAGGAAAAAAATCAATTTTGATTTTTTGATTTTATTGATTTTTTTATTGTTTTTATTTTTTCAGATTGTGACGTCACGCGAAATATATATATATATATCATATAGATATATATATAAATATATATATATAAGTTATATATATATAAGTGATATTATATAATATATATATAAATATAATAAATTATATATAATAATATATAATTACATAATATAATAATATATATATAATATATATGAATATTAGGTGATAATGTTTAATGAGCGACAACTAATCATTCAATCCATATCTCAAAAAAACTACAAGAGCCCACAAGGAAAGAATACATTGCGGAATGCTGCCGACCATTTTAGGCGAAAATGTTTAAAAAAAAAAAAATATATAATGATATATATAGATATATATATACTTATTATACACCGATCATATATATCTTCATTATATACGCTTTATATATATATATCAAGTATATATAATATAATTTAAAATATATAATTATATATATATATATATATTATTATATATATATATCTCAAAAACTACTATAGGTACAGCGAAAAGGAATACATTTTTGGAATCCTGGTAATGTTAGATAGGAAAATGTAAAAAAATACAATAAAAAAATATTATTTTAATTAATTATAGTAATATGATTAGACGAGCCTATTAGAGACCTTTTATTGGGGATACATCGTTAAGAATAATAGATATTATATTTTATATACAAATTTTCTTGTATACTAAAAGAAAAAACACAAGTCTATACCGCACCGATGGCAGGAGTCCGGGTCTCTCGGCCTCCGGGAAACTACGGGGTGGGACTAATTCCCCCCCTCCGGGGAGGGTCTCAGGAACCCCCGCTCGTGTTGTATTTGGTGTCGCGGGGTTCCTCCGCCCTCCCCTACGGGGTATGGAAAACGTCCCCCCTGTGATCCCCGTCGGCTCGAGCCCTACATGCCGTAAATACCTTTACAAAGAATATAATATAATATATATATATATATATATATATAGTAATAATATAATATATATATAATATATACTACTAGTAATATATTATATATATATATATATATAATATTGTCCCCTGCTCCTAAAAAAAAAAATTTGCCAATATTTAATTTTATTTATTGTTTATTTTGATCTTACATGTCCTAATTACATATATTTACAAGGAATTCCAAAAAATGTGATTCCTTTTCGCTGTAACAATTGTAGTTTTTGAGATATTGATATTTTTTTCTTTTTTTTCATTTTTTTTTTTTTTACAGGTTCCGCCAATAAAATTTGCCAGGATTCCAACAATTATTCCTTTTCCCGGTAGCTGGTGTAGTTTTTGAGTTAAGGATCGATCTTATTTCTCGCTCTAAACCGACAATATCAACAACATATATATATATATATATATATATATATATATATTTATATATATATATATAATAATATACATTATATTATATATTATATATATAATTATATTATATTATTATATATATATATATAGATATGGCAAAGATTTACTTTTGTGCCCCAGTACTCATATCTCAAAACTAGAGTAGCTACAGCGAAAAGAATACATTGCTGCAATGCTGGTCCAATTTAGTTAGGAAAATGCTAAAAAAAAAAAATAAATAAAAAAAAAATAAAAAAATAAAAAAAACTACAATAGCTATAAAGCCGAAAAGGAATACATTTTTGGATCCTGGTAAAATTTTAGATAGGAAAATGTAAAAAAAATATAAAAATAAAATAAGTATTATTCATCTTGCTGTTAATTTCATTCTAGCTTGTTTTGATCCGTTTTATTTGGTGCTCGTTAAAAAATAAATAGACTTTCTCTTAAATTGTGTTTTTATTTTTTAACTAAAGAATACCCCAAGGGTATACCGCACCGATGGCAGGGATTCGGGGTCTTCTCGGCCTTCCGGGAACTATGGGGGTAGGACTAATTTCCCCCCCCCTCCGCGGGAGGGTCTCCGGACCCCGCTCTTGGTATGTTGGGTGTCGCGGGGTTCCTCCGCCTCTCTAGGTATGGAAAACGTCCCCCCTCGTGTTCCCCGTCGCTCGAGCCCCCTTCCATTGCCGTGTAATACCTTTACAAAATAATATATATATAGAAAATTAATATATAATTTTATATAAAATACTAAAATTTAAAGAAATCCATAGATCCAGAGATTTTGAACATTATTGTATCGAAAATAAATATATATTATATATATTATATATATATATATATATATATATATATATATATAATTTATATATATATATATATAATATATATATAATATATATTTTATATATAATATATATAATTATAGTAGAATATATATATATATATACATACATATATATATATATATTACTATGTTCCCTGCTCCTAAAAAAAAAAAGCCAAGTAATTATTTATTTAATTTTTTTTTTTACATCTTTCACAACCTAAAATTTACTCAAGGATTCCCAAAAATTATCCTTTTCGCGTATCTATTTGTAGTTTTTTGAGATATGATTTTTTTTTTTTTTTTTTTTTTTTGTTTTTTTTTTTTTCTATTTTTTTTTTAACAGTTTTCCGCAATAAATTTTTCCAGGATTCCAGCAATGTATTCCTTTTCGTTGTAAGCTATTGTAGTTATTGGAGATATGAGTACTGGCCAACAAAAGTAGAAATTGCTATGCCTATATAGATAATACTAATAATATAGTAAATATATATAAATATTAATATAAATATATTATATGATATATATATAATAAATATATAATATAAATATATTTATATATTAGATATTTAATATATATATCTATATGAATAGTATATATAATATATAGTAATATATAAATAAATATATATATAAATATATAATATATATATATAATATATATATATATAATAAATCTATAAATATATATATATATAAATATACTATATATATATAATATATTATATAATATATATATATATAAGAGTATATATAATATATATATATTATATATTAAAGAGACAGTAAGAAGACGCAGAATCCAATCTAGAGTGTCCCATTCAACCCATAAAAAAATTAAGAATAGAATAATTGGATTAATAATAATTAATGTAATTTAATGTAAATAGTAAATTATGAATTAAACAGCGCATTGCGGCCTACCTAAAACTGTCCCAGTCACCCAACAATAATTAAAATAATTAAGAATTAATAAAAATTAAAAAGCCGCATTGGCCCCTCTAGAATGTCCCAGTCAACCATTATAATTAATAATAAGAATAAAATTCAGAAGCGCAGGCCTATCTAGACGGAGTACGCAGTCAACCCATAATGAATTAATATTAAGAAATAATAATTAAGAAGCTGAATGAACCCCCTAGAATGTCCCAGTTAAACCATAATATATAAGAACAATACTTAAAGAAGCCGCATGGGTCAACAATAAAAATTAATAATTAGAAGCCGCATGACCACTCTAGAATGTCCCAGTTCAACCCATAATAAATAAGTAATAAGAATAATACTTAAGGAAGACGTTTATGGGTCCCTATTAGACTGTCCCACCGTCAAAACAATAATAAGTAATTAAAAAAATAGTGAAGATTAATAAGCCGCATTGACACCTCTAAAATGTCGCCAGTCAAACTCATAATAAATAAGATAATACTTAAGAAGCAGCAGGGTCCTTTTTAGCTTTCCCAGTCAACCAAAAAATTTAATAATTAAGAAGCCGCTTAATAATAAAGTAATAAAAATAATAAATAAAAAATTAATACTTATGTTTAAGATAATTTATCTAGGACTGTCCAATCAACCAAAAATTATTAATAATTAAAAATAATAATTAGTGAAGCTACATTACATTATCCCTCTAAACTGTCCCAGTTAACTCGAAATAAATAACAATAATACTGAAAGAATCCGCCATGGTCCTTTTAGACTTCCCAGTAAACTCAATAAGAATTGAATAATTGAGAAGCCGCATTGTTCCCTCTAGAATTGTCTCAGTCAACCCATAAAAATTTAGAATTAAAATAATTTTATAATAATTAATGTAATTAATGAATAGTATTTATAATTAAGAAGCCACATTTGGGCCTACCTAGACTGTCCCAGTCAACCATCAAAAATTAATTAAATAAGAATAATAATTCAGAAGCGCATGGCCTATCTAGACGTCCCAGTCAACCATAATTTAATAATTAAGAATAAATTATTCTAATTATTAATTATTATGGTACGTAGACGGTCCAAGATAGGCCCATGGCGACTTCTGACTTTATCGTTATTTATCAATTATCTGGATGACTGAGACATTTCTGGAGGGGCCAATGCGACTTTTCAAATTTATTATCTTATTATTAATTATTGTTGGTTGACTGGACAGGTAGGGTAGGCCCATTGGCTGTCTAATTATAAAGTGCTATTCATAATTACAGAATTATTATTAAAAATATTTCCTAATTCTTAATTTTTATGGGTTGCTGGGACATTCTAGAGAGCGCAATGCGGCTTCCTTAAATATTATTGGTTGACTGGGACGGGACAGTCTAAAAAGGACCATGCGCGCTTAAGTAATTATTCCTATTATATTGAGTTGATTGGACATTTCTTAGAGGGCGGTCCATGGCTAATGATATTTTTAAATTGGTTAATTATTGTTGGTTGACTGCGGACAGTCTAGATAGCCCATACGGCTTCTTAAGTAATTATTCCTTTTATTATTTATTATGTGTTTACTGCGATATTCTAGAGCGAGCTATCTTGCTTTTTAATATTAATTTTTATTGGTTGACTGTACAGTCTAAAAAGGACCATGCAGCTACTTGTATTATTCTTATTTATTATAGGTTGACTGGGACATTCTAGAGAGGTCAATGCAGCTTCCTAATTATTATTCTGAATAATAATTAAGAGCTGCATTGAACTCTCTAGAATGTCCCCAGTCACCCATAATAATAAGAATATACAAGAGCCGTATGTCCTTTATAGACTGCTTCCCAGTGCAAACCAATAAAAATTAATAATTAAGAGGCCACATTGGCCCTTCTAGAGATTGTCCCAGTCAGCCCATAAATAAAATAATAAGAAAATACTTAAGAAGCAGCATAAGCCTATCTAGGGACTGTCCCAGTCAACCAATAAAATAATATATAATAATAATTAAAAATAATAATTAGAAATCGCATTGACGCCTAAGAATTGTCAATGTACATAGATAAATAATAATAATATTTAAGAGCCGCATGGGCCTATCTAGACTGGCCCAGTTTCAAAAAACCAAATTAAAAAAAATTTTTAAAATAATAAGAAGCCGCGTCCTATTTAAGAATGTCCCAGTCAACCCAAAATAAATATCAAAGAATAAATAAGAAGATACTAAAAAAGCCGCATGGGACTAACTAGACTGACCAGTTAACCAATAATAATTAATAATAAAAATAAATTTAAGTAAGTAAAATGATCCTCTAGAAAATGTCCCAGTCAACTCATTAATTAAATAAGAATAATACTTCGAGAAGCCGGCATAGGTCCTTTTTAGACTGTCCCATCAACCAATAAAAATTAATAAGTAAGAAGCTGCATTAGGCACCTCTAGAATGTCCCAGTCAAACCCATAATAATAATAAATAATAATAATATTGAGAAGCCGCATGGGCCTATAGACAAGCTTCACGCCTATTTCTTATCTCAAAGCCAAAAATCGTTCCTCCTCGTTGCTTACATTGCGCCCTCTTCAGCATATCTGTCTTTT
>JABUQX010134557.1:7500-10000 GCA_015478945.1 Trachelipus rathkii | reverse complement strand
TGCAGTTGAAAAACTTCAATCCGAACAGTCTATTAATTCTCCACCCATTAAAAGGAAAAAAACAAAATCTACAAGTAAATCAATAACAGATTCACTGAAGAATTTCTACAGTCCAGTAGTGATGAAGAAACACACGCATTACCAAAAGATGTAGTGCAAATGATTGAAAACTATCACTCCAAGAAAACGATTAGATTCAAATGATGATCCAATCAGTTGGTGGAAAGTTAAGCAAAATGTTTACCCACGCTTGAGTAAACTTGCAAGGAAAACTTCAATCCGAACAGTCTATTAATTAGCCATCCATTAAAAGGAAAAAAATGAAATATACAGAACCAACATCTTCTACAAGTAAATCAATAACAGATTCACTGGAAGAATTTCTACAGTCCAGTAGTGATGAAGAAACACACGCATTATCAAAAGATGCAGTGCAAATGATTGAAAACTATCACCAAGAAAAACGACTAGATACAAATCAAATGACGATCCTATCAGTTGGTGGAGTGTTAATTAAGCAAAATGCAAAATGTTTACCCACGCTTAAGTAAACTTGCAAGGAAATACCTGGCCTGTCCTCCAACTAGTGTTCCAAGTGAGAGAGTATTTAGCAATGCTGGGCTAATATATGATGAAAAGAGAAACAGACTCTCAGCAGAAAAGGCAGAAAAGGCAGAAAAATTGATGTCTCTCAAGCACAACCTTCCCATATTTGAATTTCAATACTAGTGCAAAAAGTATATAATCCATGTAAAATCTCTTTCATTAAGGTCGGAGGTTAGGGAAAGAGGTTGATGGGGTCCATTTGAGTTGGGTCCCCGTCCCGCACCCTGGTAACAATTATATTAATAGATTGTGGCTAAATATATATATATATATATATATAATATATATATATATATATATATATATATATATATATATATATATATATATATATATATATATATATATATATATATATATATATATATATATATATATTAAACATCCGCATCCGCATCCGCGGATGTTAAAATCAAACATCCGCATCCGCGGATGCGAAAAAAATGACATCTGCAGCATCACTAATATATATATATATATATATATATATATATATATATATATATATATATATATATATATATATATATATATATATATATATATATATATATATATATATATATATATATATATATATATATATATATATATATATATATATTATGTTTGAAAATATATATATATATATATAAAATATATATATATATATATATATATATATATATATATATATATATATATATATATATATATATATATATATATATATATATATATAAATTTTATATACTAAATAAATATATATATATATATATATATATATATATATATATACATAAAATTTCCATACTAAAAATTTCATAATACGATAGCACCTGGTTTCGTGCAGTTCATGAAAAAAAAAGCGTATATGGTGTTATTGCTCTTCTATCAATACTTCCCAAGTTTAATTCGCCTCTGAAACGTTGCAAGGATACTATTCGACAGGCTTAACGTTCTTCGCTTAGAGGAAGTACGCTTACCTTTGTTCTCCTACTGAAAAAAAACTCTGTCCTCTTTTTCGAAAATATCTCCAACACTTCTGTAAGTCTGCTTTTCACCCTCTCTCTCAATAGATAACAATCGGGCTCTTGTTTTCATCGAATTCCACCCTTGGCGATTCTGGTATTCCTATATTATTGATTTACGGTCTTCTGCCGCTAGGGACTACGGGAGGTCTTTAGTGGTAGAGCTTGACATATCGAAGGCTTTTGCTCAAATATGACATGTGTTGCTGCTCTTCAAACTCCCATATTTTGGGTTTCCTTTTTCGTTTTGTTCACTCAGCAATTTTGTAATATTTTCAAATCGCTCCACACTGACACTTTTTGATGAAGCTATTTTTTCATCCTTCCTTGCTAATTGTGGTGTTCCTCAGAGTTTAGTTTTATCTCCTACCATTTCCCACTTTTGATTCATCAACTACCTCCACGGCTGCATTCCTAACTGTTAATTCTTATGCCTATGGCTTCATTATTCCACTCATTTCAAATCATTTCGTTTGCTCCTAGGGTTGTTTTTCGTCTTCAACTTCCTTATTCTTTTCTTGTCGATCTGGAAGGTTTCCCTTTGAGGTCGCCTGAACATTGTGAAATTCAACTCCTTAAAAACTCAACTTCTTCATATATTCGTTTCAAAATTACCTCCCAACTATCCTAATTCTTTTTACAGCTTTACCGTCTCACCTGTGAACATGTAAACATTCTTGGTCTGAACATAAACAACAAAGTGTCTAGAAAACTTCAAACACAAGGGCTACTAACGTGACCTCAAAGAAGCTGGGATTTTTTTTTCAGATTGCGAGTGTTTTTTCTTTCGTAGTTATTTTAACTATTCGAAGATATTAACTGTTCTTGTAGGGAGTACTGATATCATGTTTGGGGGGGAAGGGCTACAGTTCCACCCTTCTTTT